>MVGT01002903.1:102303-130049 GCA_002174775.1 Macleaya cordata
AAAAAAAAAAGTGAACAAGGGTATCTTAGGCATTTTTTAAAACTTAGTTTACACATTTTTTAAATTTTTAGGGACTAAAATCATAACACTATAATTTTTTAAGGACTAAAATCATAAAGTTTTAAAAAATAAGGATTAAAATTATAAAAGTATTTTAGTGAGGGATTAAAATCATTGTTCTTCTAAAAAATAAGGACTTTTTTTACATTTTCCGTTAAATTAAATTTAAATATGGATAAACATTTTAAAGTTATATGGATTATTCGTAAGATGATCTACGTGGTAAGGATATTATCATCACAAAAATATTATCCATTGGATTATTTAATGTAGGCGCTATATACCAACGAAAATAAAGGGTAACAATATTGTCAGATATTCATAAAGGAAAAGTTGGGTAGAATTAAATTTTTTTTTGGATTCCTTTCAAAGTGAGGGGCATTTTGAGATAGAGGGGGTATAACAAGGCTTGACTTTTGAAATCCTGTAAAGCCACGTACATTGGAAGCTTGAAAGGCTGGAGGGTTCTAGGTATTTCTAAAAGAATAGAGTTTAGTTTTTAACATATCACACATGTGATGGTAATTTAGTAAAAGATCTAATAACGTGTGTTGCATGCGTACTTTTAATGGAAAAGTTGACGGAAACCGTTAGTTGGGTTTATATCCCTAATTTTAATTAATCTGGGGGGCTATCCCTAATTTCAATTAGGAAATGGGAGGCTAACCCTAAATTGTCCTTTGATTATCTTCTCTCTTAAAAGAGTTTTAAGTTTCAACGTGCCAACTGTTTGTTTGACTGAACGACCCTACCCAGTTCTCTCGCAGAGCTGACGCTAATGTATATACTTAGTCCTTCTCTCTCCTCTCTCTTTCTTTCGCTGCTATCATTTTTCTCCCTAATTTATAGGAAATTAGGTTATTAAGAAAAATATAATTGGCCTAGAGATTTTTTAATTGGGCATTTTTAGCAAATAACCTTGTCAAGTTATTGAAACTAACAAATAATCCTCACATTTTGGCTAATTGTGAAATAACCCTATCTTGGATAGAATCGTTAACTATCCATCCCATGACCCACGTGATCATCACATAATCATGTAAAGGTACTTAAATGCCCCTAAACTAATCCAACCAATTATAACTCGAGTTAACAAAGGCTGTGGGACACCTGAACCGATCCTAGCATGTTATATGTGGACGATGCAGATCCATTTGTTGACGTATGTCCGCCTTCTCACCTTCTCTTATATATATATATATATACAAGAAAAAAGGTTTATTGTGGCAGCCAATGTCGTCGCAAAAAGCCTTTAAAACCATTGCAAAAGGATTTTTACAGCGGTTATTTTTTTAACATTAACCAATGAAATATATTCCGTCACAAGAAGTCATTTGCGGCGGCCAGAGCAACCGGCCTAATAAAACAGTCATTTTGTGATGGTTTTTGTTGACCCAAATGGTTGAGGCAAAAGATTTTAAATTTATTTATTTAATTTTAAATATTTTTTTGTGACAGAGAGAGCTGCCGCAAAAAACCTTAATTTGCAACACTTTTTTGTAGTTAACTATTATTGCAACGGTTCTGTTGGCCGCCGCAAAAAACTAATTTTTTATTTTTATTGGTTTTCCCTGTTCATTCTAATCAGTTTTTTTTCGATGGAATGTACTGCTTCTTGTACTTATTTTTTGTCCCTGTTAAATCAATCACATGCAATGCAAATTCTGCAATATTATAAGATTGTAACTTCACAAATTCAACATTACTTCACAAAAACACCTTTAACTAACCACAAAATAGATAAAAATCTCTAATCACATTCAGTCTTTCAATGCTTAGTTTTTTTTAAAAAAAACATTAGGACTATTCTAGTATTCCTCAACTATGGTGTTTCATAACTAAACAAATGTCCAAAAATATGTAAATCTCTTGTAATCACATTCAGTCTTCCAATGTTTTGTTTCAAAGAGAAAAAGCAGTAAGAAACTTCACTTCCTCATTCCTCAACTATGCTCTTTCTGCAAAACAAAAAATCAAACAATAAAAATGAGTTAACTATACGTAATTACCTTGTTTCTGTTTTTCTTATTTTATTGGTTTTAGCTCTTAATGCATTCATTCCATGTAGTCCTTCATTTCAAAATACACAACAAAAGTGACTTACCTACACACCAATTTTAAAATAATTCATTTATTTCATCCCATTGAACTTTTTCCTTTCAGAACACAGTCAAAATGACTTAATTAACAAAACCTACAGTTAAACATCATTCATTCCAAGAATTACTGAGGTTAGAAGGTCGATGTAACCAAGCAAATTCCAAGAATTCTTTGCAACCTTGGAAGTACTCACGGTTGCACTTACCCTTTTGCATCCAACTTTTATCCATTGTTGCTTGATTAAGAAGTCAAAACAAAAATGTCAAAACAAACAAAATTTAATCAAAGTCACTAATTAAAGAGCTCCCAATCTTTGAAAACCAACTACCTACACATTTCTAATGGATTCAAGTTACCATATTGTTAGATATGAAACTAAGTACGAACCCATTAGCACAATCAAAATTAGCTTTAATAGACCATGACTCCTATAACAATTATGTTAAATCCATAGGTTCCCTTATTGGATTTGTCAATTTACGTGTCAAATCAAACTCAATAGGTCTATGCAATTTTTGTTAGAGTTAGCGTGTTGTCTCCATGATTTGGACATTTAAGATTGAAGAAGAAGGAGATTCGACTTGCAAAAAGTTCGTATTCCACACCACCGGAAAACATCTTAGGATGGTGAGTGACTTAGATACCTAATATCATCATAGGTGGTTAGTTTTATATAAGACCATAGGTATGTTGTCTTCTTAAAAAATGAAAGTTTCATAGTATTTTTAACACTTAGAATCTTTCATAGGTTGGTTGCCTTCGATATCATTCTTTTGATTTCGAAACCGAGGCTTTGTGTGGAAACATGAAGCTTTACTTTCGATAGCAAATATTTAATTTCGAAATGGAAAGCAAAGTCAGTTGGATAGACTACTTTGATTTTGATACCACCAATGTTGCTTTCGAAATAAGTTCAATCACTGTTCTGGAAAACAGATAAGCTTCTTTTTGATAGGAACATGTTATTTTTGAAACCAATAGGCTAGTCTTGAAAATAGACAAGCTTGCTTTCGATAGGGACAACTTCTTTCAAAAGGGTCTTCAACAGGAGAGTTTGCTTTCGATAAGGAACTTGTTCATATCAATACTACCACGGGAAATCTCGTTTGAAAGTTGCTAAAATTTAAATTCGTTTTTGAATGGGATTCCTAACTGACCTCAATTTATTTTAGGAGTTTCCTAAACATGTTTGGATGTACCATGCCTCTATAAAAGGATTATGTTAACCATACTTCTTATAATCCTACACAATTCAACAGCTTCGAGTTCTAAACTCATGCTTCTACCTTCCATGCTTGTTGAAGAAGACTAAATCCTTCCAACCTTAGTCTTAAACCTTTGTTTGAGGTTTTCCAGTGGATTTTTGGTATGTGAACTTATGGATTCAAGTTCGTATTGATTTCTCGTGGATTCGGGTGATTGTTCATGTTACGTGACTTAGTTGATTCCGAGTTAGAGACACATCGTGTGGGGATCAACTAAGTGGCGGTTCGTGGATTCGAGTCGTAGAGATTACATCCAGCTGATCAGATCGTGGAGTTCAAGTATTGAGTCAGTGGGTAACGGTTTGTAGGTTCTCGTTTACTTAGTGGATTGTTTTGACTAGACTAGGTCTTGGGGTTTTTCCCAGTTTGGATTTTCCTCGTCAACAAAAATCCCTGTGTTCAGATTTTTTATTTCATAAAGATTAAAATATTCGGTTCTTGTTCCTAATTCTGCATATTAAGAATCGAATAAGTCAATATTCTGTTTTGAAATTTTTGTTATTAGACTTAGATTCTAGCAAATAATTTTTAATTGTTATAGGTTTTATCCCTCTCCGTAGTTACACACTTTCGGTTGGATCTGACAACCGTAGGGACATTGGATTTTCAATTGGTATTAGTACTTAGTTCACTTGTTAGGGTTTAGCAACCTTTTTGTGATCCTAGCGTGTAACTGTTGGATTCACAGAAGGAAGGAAGTGCTGTGAATAAACCTATGTTGTTCAATGGGAACAACTATCCTTATTAGAAGGCTCGTATGAGGGCATTCATTAAGTCCCTAGATGAACAAGTATGGAATACTATAGAGATAGGTTGGACTGCACCTACCATGATGCAAGGGACTGGTGATAATTCTGTTGAAGTCCCTAAGCCTAAAAACCAATTGAGTTCAGATGAACTTGATAAATCTACTCATAATAGTAAGGCTTTCAATACTATTTATGCTGCTGTTTATGCCGACGAGATTCATCGTATCTCCAATTGTGAAGTAGCTAAAGAAACATGGCAAATTCTAGAGGTTACCCACGAAGGTAACAAAACAGTGAAGATAGCTTAGCTTCAAATGTTGACCACCCAGTTTGAGACTATTAGAATGGATGACAATGAAACTTTTGATGAATTCTAGCTAAATTGAATGAAATTGTCAATAATTCTCTTGCTTTGGGTGAGACTAATACTAACTCCAAGGTAGTTTGTAAGGTTTTGGGATCTCTTCCTGAGAGCTTTCAAGCTAAAATTATGGCTATTGAGGAAAGCAAAGATATTGATGCTATTCTTCCTAAGGAACTTGCAGTTAATCTTAGAACTTTTGAGGCTGGTTTCCGTTCGACAAAAAAATCAAAGAACATTGTTTTTGCAGCTTCTAAGAGTGTTTGTCTCTCCGACGAAGAAGATAAGATCACTCCACAGATGATGAAATTGCCCCTCTTACACGACAATTCAAGAAGTTTTGTGTAGACACTTAAATTTGGTCCACTCAAAACACCTTAGTGATTTCATCGAAACCAGCCAAATTAGGTCTGAAATGGAACCCGAAAGAGTGGAAACGAGGAAAGGGAGCTAAAAATTGAGCTATAGCCTCAGAGAAACTCTTCGAAACCCCAGAAAACTCCTAGAGAAAACTCCAAAAAACCTCGATAATGAGCTCCGAAAATCCGAAAAACATAAAAATGACCCAAAAAGCCTTAGAGGGCCCTGCAAAGGCTAAAGTGCCTGAAGCAAAGGGGCTCCACGTGGCAAACCGCCCTCAACAAAGATTTGATTGCCTTGGTTAGATCTTGGCGCAGGAACCAAGGTGAGCTCAGAACCAGGGCCAGGTCCTATAAATAGGACCCTCCCCTTCCTTCGTTTTTTATCTCAGTCATTTTTCATTATGTTTCTGAATCTCGAGAAGGTTTTCCAATTCAGAGTTCAATTCACTTTTGAATTTTTGAATTTCGTGTATGCTTGTCTTCGAGTCACGTATGCTTTTCTTGTCCCAAAGTTTGAAAATCTCTTTGAAGGCCACATGCTGCCTTTGGGACGAGAGCAGGAAGGAAATCGTGTTGGAATCCGTCAGTGAAACCAGTCGAAACTAGAAAACAAGAGATATAGTAACGAACCTCAGCCCAAATTTCTGGTCAAATCCAAAAAGTGCTCAGGTATAAACTCAATACTCTTAAACTCTTTACAATTCATTGTTCAAAGACAGTATTGTAGGATCCGCAAAAAAAACTTTAGCCTTCGATAGAAAACTTGATGATCTTCATTTAGGAAAGATGAGTTTATAACCTACAAAATAAGCCTAACAATTAACTAAGTGCATAATGGGCTTAAGAAACTTAAAAAATAATGGGCCCGTAAGCCCAATGGATTGGTTAATTAGCCTAACACTTAATTAAGTGTATAATGGGCTCAATAAACTCAAAATGGGATGGGCCCGTAAGCCCAATGACAGGGTTAATTAGCCTAACACTTAATTAAGTGTATAATGGGCTCAAGAAACTCAAAATGGAATGGGCCCGTAAGTCCAATGGATGGGTTAATTAGCATAACACTTAATTAAGTATATAATGGGCTTAAGAAACTCAAAAATGGAATGGGCCCGTAAGCCTAATGGATGAGTTAATTAGCCTAACACTTAATTAAGTGTATAATGGGCTTAAGAAACTCAAAATGGAATGGGCCCGTAAGCCTAATGGATGGGTTAATTAGCCTAACACTTAATTAAGTGTATAATGGGCTTAAGAAACTCAAAATGGAATGGGCCTGTAAGCCCAAAAAGTTTATTTGGTGACTTATTGGATTTTTAGGGGCAAAAAAGTAAAATAATAATTTTCTACATCACATACGAAATCTTAGTCTTTGCATCACGGTACACCAAAATTGATGCACACACATACAACTAATAATTTCTCAAAGATTAACACAAAAATATATAATATTATAATAAATATAATTTTGTAATGAATATAATATTAGAATAGATATAATATTAGTATGATTATAATAATGGGATGAGTATAATATTAGAATAGATATAATATTAGTATGATTATAATAATGGAATGAGTATAATATTAGAATAGATATAATATTAGTATGATTATATTATATCACTTTTAGCAACGGATGTAATGTATGCATACCATCATTTATGATGATGCTCATCATACATGCATCATTCATCATACATCATCATTATACTTCCATCATATATTCTTATATTTAACGAGAATATTAGAAAAAATTGTTGATCATATGAGATCAAATCATAGCCGTTCATGACATTAACAAGCCTACACAAATCTTACATCAGTTCAGAGAAATTGAATGTCCATCTCATTAATGAATTATCAGTACAAAATTTATAATAAATAACACCCAGGAGAGAATAAAAAAAATTAAATTCACCAACCTTCTAAAAATAGAATCCCATTGCAAGATTAGAATTAGATAAGAAATCCCAACCTCCATATCAATTTAAACTTCTATAAATAAAATTTACACTGATTTATTTCTTCTCCCTCAAATTCTTATCTACATCTTCTCTCTTTTTTTTGATTTTTTCCTCTCTCAAATTCTTCTCTAAATTTTCTCCTCCTCAAAATTCTTATTCCTCTTAAAATTCTCTTCTAAAAATCCTTCTCCTCCGAAAATTTCCTTCCTCTTAAAATTCTCCGTCCTTCCCATAGATCTCGAACCCTTATTTATACATAAATTTATACTCAAATTACAGAGTCGATTGCCAATTAAAATCAACAGATCTGATTTTGGGCAGCAATTTTTGACTGCCCTTTCGCCGTTCAACGCCGATTTAATTGACTATTTCGCCTACAACGCTGAATTTCTGTTATCTGTTTCCATTGAGACTCTATTCTGCTAGAAATCAATAGCAGGAGTGAGGAAGAGAGAGAGGGAGAGAGAAAGAAAGGAAGAGAGAAAGAGAGAAAGAGAGAGAGAGAGGGAGAGCTCGGCCATGCGTCTTTAAAAAACGCATGGTCGTCTCTCTTCTTCTCTTACTTTTTTTTAATTATTATTTTATATAAAAAAACTTTACTTTATTAAAACTTTACTTATAAAATTTTATTTTATATTAGATTATATTAATATCTAATAAAAAAACTTGATTTTTAAAAAAAATGGTAAAGCATATTACTGTACTTTTTTTTAATAATTAATTTATTATATTTATTATTAGTATTATTATAATGAGTGGTTCCTTAAATTGGTTCTAAATTTTGTCCAAATCTTGGATTTTGGTCAAATTTAATCAAGTTTATTCCAAAGTTTGTACATATCTCGAGGCATACAATTTGGGTGTAAACACTCGCAGTACAATTCACATTCTGGGTGTTTTGGCGTTTGGGGGCGGAATTTGGTGTCTACAGATTGCCCCTCTTTGCCAGAGGTTCTTGCAATCGAATGGCGAAGCTGGGACACCAATTTCTCGCTCCTGGGCGCCAAAGAGGATGCAAGTCTTCTCCCACTCGGCTTTTATCTGACACACTCTGTTGGTGTCAAACAAACGTATCTTTCTGAGCTTTCTTTAAGGGTACACCTACTGGGTACTCTTTGTTGGTACTCAGTAACCAAGCAGTTCTCCAATTCCCTAGATACAATCCATTAGCATCTATGAATCATCAATTAAGTACGCTCCGTTGGTACTTAATGATTCACAGGGTCCCAGATTTTCTCTTTAGACGCGCTCTGATGGCATCTAAAGAGTGGTCAGCGAAATGGACACACTTCGTTGGTGTCCAATTGCTAGGTGTTTTGAAAACATTTTTTTTATATTTTTTGATTTTTTTGATATGATTTTTTTTTTACCTTTGCTCTCGGCTACCACTCATTTTTGACTTCTTTAATCTCTATTCAGCTTCCTTTGGTGATTTGATCTTCTTTCTTTGATGACAGGTGGAGTGTTCTTGCTTTAAAGGTTCCCCCTACCTGACTGGCTTCTTTGCTAGTACTTCTTTAGCCGATCATAAATTTTTATATCTCTGAACAAACTATCTCCGCTTCTTCTGTACCTGTCTTCAAGTCCTGCACATGTGAAGACTAGTTCATTTATGTTATTGAATTTCGCTTGTCTTTTGAGAATTTTGTCTCAAATGCCAAACTATAATCATGCATAGCATAATTTTAGTATCCTAGGTTTGTCCTCATAGACTCCATGCGAGACAAGGTTTTCGAAAACAAAACAGTTTTTTTTTAAACATTTTTTATGGTTTTGAAATTCAATTGGAGAAAACGAAATAGAAAAACTTTTTTTGTTTTTATAAAACAACAATAGTGCTTAACCCATTTATCTGCCGACAATGAAAAACTTGGATAACTAGATTTACGAGGGTAGGCCGTAGTCTTCTTAGGTTGAATCTCCTTATTCTACCCATTTCTTAACAAACTTCACTTCATCTTGTTGAATCATTCCTAGCTCGTCCAGAGATTAAGAAATATTTTGACCTTTCCACTTTTGAGCATATGCTTATCCTTTTACTTGTAGCCAGTCTGCAGTCCATTCCTTCTTTGGGAGGTAGTACTTCAAAACTCATAAATATCGATCAAATTTTCCTAAGTCTTGATTTTTCTTACTACGTTGTTTTATTTTATTTTATTTTATTTTTTTTGAGAAGAACTGTCTTCCCCTCTACTAAGGCTCATGTTGCTCACAGAACTCCTAAGGGTCTTTTAGGTTGTAATGTGGCTTTGGTCAAGGTAGAAAGAAATGGTAAAAGGCTCAAATTTGGAAATTTTAATCTTTTTATTTTTATCCTTTTCTTTATGTACTTGGGGATTTAAAACTTTATTGTTCCATTTTTTTTGTTTTTCTTTTGTTTTTTTTGTTTTGCCCCTATTTTGGGGTGAAATTTATTTACACACTAAAAGGTATATATATATATTTAGATTTTTCTTGGGAGAGGGTGGTCATTTTTTTATGTATTAAAAAAGGGGGCCAGGCTCGAAAGTGTTTTCTAGTGGATATAAGCTTTCACAGGGTCATTTCTTGGATTTTTAATTCGGCCAAGAATTGCCCCTAGTTTTGAGTCACTGTCGGCTTCACTTGCCCTAGTTTAGGAGTTAGGCAGTTCTCTCAAGCGTAGTATCTCTTGAGTTGATTAATATTTGTTGGTCTCTGATGCTCAACCTCGTCGAGATTTATAAGTTGGACTCCCATACTTGAGAAGATCTTTTTGATGATATACGGGCCCTCCCAAGTCGATTTGAATTTGCCCCTCGGGTCGGTGTATAGGAATGGCCTGATCTCCTTAAGTACCAGATCTCCTTCTCTAAGGTCCCTTGGGCGAACCTTCTTGTTAAAAGCGCAGGCAATCCTTTGCTGATAAGCTTAAGAGTGACAAGCTGCTTTTTCTCTCTTTTCATCAATGAAGTTCAGCTCGTCTACCCTAGATTGGATCCATTCTGCCTCATCTTCATTTCCCTCTTTCAGTAGTCTAAAAGTTAGAATTTCAACCTCGATTGGTAATACGGCTCCATACCATAAACAAGTGAAAAGGGAGTTGCTCCTGTTGGTGTACGTATCGAGGTTCGGTACTCCCATAATGCGTATGGCAATTTTTCACTCCAATCCTTCTTAGTCATCTTCTTCAAGATTTTTACCAACGTCTTGTTTGCAGCTTCTACTGCTCCGTTTGTTTGAGGCCTATATAGAGATGAATTATGGTACTAAATTTTGTACTTTTCGAACAGCTGAGTGACTTTTGCTCTAACGAAGTTAGCACCATTATCAGTGATGACTTCATGAGGTACACCATATCTGCATATAATGTAGTTCTGAATGAGTCTTGCTGTGGGATCTGACTTGATACTCCTACACGAGAACTCTTCGACCCATTTTGTTAAGTAATCAATAGCCACAATGATGAAAAGATGACCATTAGAGGCCGATGGTGTCAGTTCACCGATCACATCAATTCCCCATGTCGAAAATGGCCAGGGTGAAGATAGAGTGCGCAGTTATGTCGGAGGCGTGTGCTTCAAATTGTCATATACTTGACACTAATGGCATTTTAGAACAAACTGGTGGCAGTCAATGACCATGGTTGGCCAATGGTATCCATATCTGAGGATCTTTTTTGACAGCATTCGTTCGTTCATATGTGAACCACATACACCGGTATGAACTTCTTAGAGAATCTTCTAGGCTTGATCTTAGTTTACACATCTCAGTAAAGTGTCATCTAGAGATTTTTTGAAAAGGAGTCAGCACGAATTTGGAAGCCCATTCCCGAATCGACCTTCGGTCCCTCTTTGATGCTCCTTCAGGGTATTCTTGGCTTTCTAAATACCCCCTTACATCTTGATACCATGCAGTGAACTCGTCATCTTCTTCGAGTAGCTTGAACCTGGTAACAGTAAATAGCTTAATTTTTCTGTATTACCTTAATAGGACGGATTGTTGCTCCATCTGGTGCGCTTAACCATGATGATAGTACTGCTAGAGCATTGGCACATTGGTTCTTACTCCTGTATATGTGATGGAACTCAATCTGGTCAAACTCCTTGACCAGCTCCTTAAGACAAGCGTGGAAATGAGCTAGCTCATCGTGTTTTATTTTCCACTCTCCTTGGATCTGATTTATTATTAGAAGAGAATCACCATATACAAGCAACCTTTGCACTGAAATAGCCAGGGTTGCTCTCAATCCTACTATGCACGCTTAATATTCCGCCCCATTGTTTATACACTCGAAATCCAGTCTGATGGCGATTGGAATTCTGATTCCGTCAGGGGATACCAAAATTGCTCCGACTCCCTTGCCAACCTTATTACTGGCTCCATCGAAAAACATCTCCCAAGATTAATCTTCTTTCTCTTCGGACACGACATTAAGGATGTGTTCATCTGGAAACTCTATTCTTACGAACCCTCCATTTGGCAGTGGATGGGCTACAAGATGGTCAGATATTGCTCTTTCCTTGATGGACTTTTGAGTAACATAAGTGATGTCGAATTCAGACAATAGTAGCTGCCACCTTGCAGTCCTTCCTGAAAGTGCTGGCTTTTCGAATAAGTACTTGATAGGGTCCATTATGGAAAGCAGCTACACTGAGTGAGATAGCATATAATGTCACAATCTCTGGGTAGCCCATATTAGTGCGAAACATGTCTTTTCTAGTGCAGAATAGTTTTTTTCATATCCGGACATAGTTTTGCTGATGTAGTAGATGGCTCTTTCCTTCCTACTTTCTTCGTGATACTGTCCCAACAGCGCACCTATTGACGTATCTATTACAGTGATGTAAAGAATTAATGGTTTACTTGAGATTGGAGGAACCAAAACTGGTGGGCTCATCAAATATTTCTTGATTTTATTGAATGCTTCTTGACAGTCATCATTCCAAACCTTTGGAGTGTCCTTTCTCAACAATTTGAAGATAGGCTCACAGATTAGTGTCAGTTGTGCGATGAACCTACTGATGTATTGAATCCTCCCTAGAAAACCACAAATCTCCTTTTCATTTCTGGGAGGCGGCATTTCGATGATTGCTTTCACTTTTGATGGGTCCACCTCGATGCATCTGTGACTAACAATGAACCCTAGCAACTTCCCAGACTTTACACCAAATACACACTTATTTGGATTAAGTTGTAGCTTAAACTTTTGAAGACGCTGGAAGAGCTTTGTTAGGTTTCTGATGTGGTCTTCTCTTCTTTTAGATTTTGCAATCAAGTCATCTACAACCACGTCGATCTCTTTGTGCATCATATCATGGAAGATAGTGGTCATAGCCCTTTGGTAGGTACTTCCTGCATTTTTTAGTCCAAAAGGCATTACCTGGTAGTAATAGACTCCCCATGGTGTAATGAAGGAGGTTTTTGCCATATCTTCTTTTGCCATCTTGATCTGGTTACACCCTGAGAACCTGTCCATGAATGATAATAGGCCATGGCCGGCAGCATTATCAACCAATATGTCGATGTGTGGCAGTGGAAAATCATCCTTAGGACTTCCTTTATTGAGATTCCTATAATCGGATACACATTCGGACCTTCCGATCTTTCTTGGGCACTGGGACGATGTTGGCCAACCAATCTGTATAGTCGACTTGGACCAAGAACTTTGCGTCCAACTGTTTTATGATTTCTTCTTTGATTTTGACAATCCATTCTAGTCTTAGCCTTATGAGTTTTTGCTTTACTGGCCTTATATCCGGATAAGTGGGTAACCGATGTACCACCATGTCAGTATCTAGCCTTGGCATATCTCCATAGGTCCATGCAAAATTTTTCTTATACTCTCTCAACAACTCGATCATAGACTTTCTTTCTTCTGAGGACAAAGTAGTACCGATTTTTACCATTTGAGGTTGGTCGTCAGAGCCTAAGTTTACCAATTCGACTTCTTCCTCGACAGACTAAAGCCTATCCTCGTGTTGGTCTAGCAACTGTTGGATTTCATTTGGAATTTCTTCTTTTGCGAGATCCTCCAGTTCCTCCCCAAATTCCTTATCATCAACATTTTCAGGGTCGACACCTAAAGCCATTTCTTTAAAAATATTTTCAATCATTTTTACAAAACCTTTTGAACTTTTTGGTTTTTTCATTTTTTATGGTTTTTCAAAATATTTGATTTTTTTGGATTTTTTGAAAATAAAAGTACTTCTAAAGATACTACACAATGCACTGGGCCCACGAATCTCCCTCCTCAGACGAGGGTGCCCCGTCTTCCAACTCTCTTAGGACATTTTTTTTTGGATGCCGGAAGACGCTTCCCCAGCTTTTGAACCTGCACCATGGTTAGCCTTTACAGGAATATCATGAATTAAACGCACAAGAAAGTAAGGTTTAAAGGTAGATTTCTCATGAATCATGCAAACTTGTTGCGTACCTACGAGGCTTTTCTCCTCTACCTGTGCATCTTCATATACTTGTTCAACATTTTTCTTTCTACGCGTAAGTGCGAAACGGTAAGCTTTGACAGTAATGCGCTTCTTTTCCCTGAGTTTCCTCACGAACCGCTTCTTTTGGTTCAACTTTACTAGTTAAAAATTTAAACTCCTTGGAATCGCACCAAATTTTGCACATGCTTTGAAGGTCCAATAAATTGACGTTAGGAACTGATTCCACGAAGTTTGGACCCCAGAATTGCCCAGAATCGTAGTTGGATGTTTAGGGTCCACGTTGTACGGGGCCATTTTTGGGCAAAAATTCAAACTCCTCGAAATCGCACCAAATTTTGAACAAGCTTTAAAGTTCCAATAAATTGATGATAGGAACTGATACCATGAGGTTTGGACCACAGAATTACCCAAAATCAAAGTTCGGAGTTTTGGCTCCACATTCAACAGGGATATTTTTGGGCAAAAATTCAAACTCCTCGGAATAGCACCAAATTTTGCACTCATATTAGAGGTTCTATAAAATGATGATAGGAACTGATGCCATGAAGTTTCGACCCCAAAATTGCAAGGAAATTGCAGTTTGAAGTTTAGGTTCCACGTTGTACATGGCCATTTTTGGGCCAAAATTCAAACTCCTTGGAATTGCACCAAATTTTGCACACGCTTTTAAAGGTCCAATAATTTGACAATAGGAACTGATTCTACGAAGTTTGGACCCCAGAATTGCCAGAATCGCAGTTCGATGTTTAGGGTCCACGTTGTACGGGGCCATTTTTGGGCAAAAATTCAAACTCCTCGGAATTGCACCAACTTTTGAACACGCTTTAGAGGTCCTATAAAATGATGGTAGGAACTGATACCACGAAATTTGAACCCCAAAATTGCCCAAAATCACAGTTCGAAGTTTTGGCTCTACATTGGATAAGAATATTTTGGGCAAAAATTCCAACTCCTTAGAATAGCACCAAAATTTTTATACATATTAAAGGTCCTATAAAATGATGATAGGAACTGAGGCCATGAAGTTTGGACCCCAGAATTGCCCAAAATCGCAATTTGAAGTTTAAGGTCGACGTTGTACAGGGCCATTTTTGGACAAAAATTTAAACTCCTTTCAATCGCACCAAATTTTGCACACGCTTTGAAGGTTTAATAAATTGTCGATAGGAACTGATTCCACGAAGTTTGGACCCCAGAATTGCCCAGAATCGTTGTTCGATGTTTAGGTTCACATTGTATGGGGTCATTTTTGGGCAAAAATTCAAACTCTTCGGAATCGCCTCAAATTTTGAACAAGCCTTAGCGGTCCTATAAATTGATGATAGGAACTGATACCATTAGGTTTGGACCCTAGAATAACCCAAAATCGTAGTTCGAAGTTTCGACTCCACATTGGACAGGGATATTTTTCGACAAAAGTTCAAACTCCTCGAAATAGCTCCAAATTTTGCACACAAATTAGAGGTCCTATAAAATGTTGATAGGAACTGATACCATGAAGTTTGGACCCCAGAATTGCCAAGAATCGCAGTTCAAAGTTTAGGGTCCACGTTGTAGAGACCCATTTTTGGGCAAAAATTTAAACTCCTTAGAATCACAACAAATTTTGAGCACGATTTCGAGGTCCTAAAAAATGATGACAGGAACTGATACTACGAAGTTTGGACCCCAGAATTGCCCAAAATCGCAGTTCGAAGTTTTGGCTCCACGTTAGACAGGGACATTTTTGGGCAAAAATTCAAACCACTCGGAATAGCAGCATACACTTTAGAGGTCCTATAATATGATGATAGGAACTGATTCCACGAATTTTGGACCCCAGAATTACCTAGAAGTTTTGGGTCCACGTTGTACAGGGCCATTTTTGGGCAAAAATTTAAACTCTTCAGAATTGCACCAAATTTTGAACACGCTTTAGAGGTCCTATAAAATGATGATAGGAACTATTACTATGAAGATTTGACACCAGAATTGCCTATAATTGCAATTCGAAGTTTTAGCTCCACATTCGACAAGGACATTTTAAGGCAAAAATTTAAATTCTTCGGAATGGCAACCAATTTTGCACACATATTAGAAGTCCTATAAAATGATGATAGGAACTGATGCCATTAAGTTTGGAATCCGAAATTGCTCAGAATTTCAGTACGAAGTTTACGGTCCACGTTGTACAGGGCCATTTTTGGGAAAAAATTTAAACTCCTTGGAATCGCACCTAATTTTGCACACGCTTTGGAGGTCCATTAAAATGATGAAAGGAACTGATTCTACGAAGTTTAGATCCCAGAATTGCCCAGAATCGTAGTCCGATGTTTTGGGTCCACGTTGTACAGGGCCATTTTTAGAAAAAAAGTGAAACTCCTCGGAATCGCACCAAATTTTGCACACACTTTCGAGCTCTTATAAAATGATGATAGGAACCGATTCTACGAAGTTTGGACCCCAGAATTGCCCATAATCGTAGTTCGAAGTTTTGGGTCTACGTTGTACAGGGCCATTTTTGGGCAACAAACTCCACAGAATCGCACCAAATTTTGGACACACCTTGGAGGCCCTATAAAATAATAATAGGAACTGATTCTACGAAGTTTGGAGCCCAAAATTGCCCAGAACTGCAGTTCGAAGTTTAGGATCCACGTTATACAGGGCCATTTTTGGGCAAAAATTCACATTCCTCGGAATCACACAAAATTTTGAACACACTTTAGAGGTCCTAAAAAAATGATGATAGGAACTGATACCAAGAAGTTTGGACCCTAAAATTGCCCAGAATCGCAGTTCGAAGTTTTGGCTAAACTTTAAACAGGGACATTTTTGGAAAAATATTCAAACTCCTCGGAATCCCACAAATTAGAGCTACGAAAAAATGATGACAAGAATAGATTCAACGAAGTTTGGACCCCAAAATTGCCCAGAATCGCAGTTCTATGTTTTCGGACTACGTTGGACAAGGCCATTTTTGGGAAAAATTCAAAGTCCATGGAATCGATCCAAATTTTGAACACACTTTAGAAGTCCTATAAAATGATGATAGGAACTGATACCACGAAGTTTGGACCCCAGCATTACCCAAAATTGCAGTTTGAAAATTGGCTCCACATGGTATAGGGCCATTTTTGGGTAAAAAATCAAACTCCTCGAAATAGCAGCACACTCTTTAGAGGTCCTATAAAATGATGATAGGAACTGATGCCAATAAGTTTCGAGCCCAGAATTGCCCAGAAACACAGTTCGAAGTTTTGGCTCAACGTTAAACGTGGCCTTTTTTGGAAAAAATTCAAACTCGTCGAAATTGTACCAAATTTTGCAAACACATTAGAGGTCCGATAAAAATTATAATACGAATTGATGCCAAGAAATTTGGACCCCAGAATCGCCGTTCGAAGTTTAGGGTCCACTTTAGACAGGGACATTTTTGGGCAAAAATTCAAACTCCTTGGAATCTCACCAAATTTTGAACACGCTTTATAGGTCCTATAAAATGATGATAGAAACTGATACCACGAAGTTTCGACCCCAGAATTGCCCAAAATTGCAGTTGGAAGTTTTGGCACCATATTCGACAGGGAAACTTTTCGGAAAAAATTCAAACTCCTCAAAATATCACAAAATTTTGCACATATATTTGAGGTCCTATAAAATGATGATAGGAACTGATACCACAAAGTTTGGACCCCAAAATTTCCCAAAATCACTGTTCAAAGTTTCGGCTCCACTTTAGATAGGAATATTTTTGGGTGAAAAATTCAAACTGCTCGGAATAGCAGTACACACTTTAGAGGTCTTATAAAATGATGATAGGAACTGATGCGAAAATGTTTGGACCCCAAAATTGCCCATAATCGCAGTTCGAAGTTTAAGGTACACGTTGTACAGGGCCATTTTTGGAAAAGAATTCAAACTCCTCGGAATCGCACCAAATTTTGAACACACTTTAGAGGTCCTATAAAAGGATGATTGGAACTGTTACCATGATGTTTAGACCCTGAAATTGCCCAAAATCGCAGTTCGAAGTTTTGGCTCCATGTTAGACAGGGTCATTTTTAAGCAAAAATTCTGACTTCTTGGAATAGCAGCACACACTTTAGAGGTCCTATAAAATGATGATAGGTCCACGTTGTACAGTGTCATTTTTAGAAAAAATTCACACTCCTCGGAATCGCGCCAAATTTTGCACACACATAGGTCATATAAAATGATAATAGGAATTGATGCCATGAAGTTTGGACCCCAAAACTGTCCAGAATCGCAGTTCGAAGTTTAGGGTCCAAGTTGTACAGAGCCATTTTTGGGAAAAATTCAAACTCCATGGTATCGCACCAAATTTTGAACACACTTTGGAGGTCCTATAAAATAATGATAGGAACTGATACCACGAAGTGTGGACCCCAGAATTGCCCAAAATCGCAGTTCAAAATTTAGCTCCACATTATATTGGACCATTTTTGGGCAAAAAATCAAACTCCTCGGAATAGCAGCACACACTTTAGAGGTCCTATAAAATAATGATAGGAACTGATGCCAAGAAGTTTGAATCCCTGAATTGCCCAGAAACACAGTTCGAAGTTTTGACTCAACGTTAAACGGGGCCATTTTTGGAAAAAATTTAAACTCCTCGGAATTGCACCAAATTTTGCAAACACATTAAAGGTCCTATAAAAATGATAATACGAATTGATACCAAGAAGTTTAGACCCTATAATCGTCGTTCGAAGTTTAGGGTCCACTTTAGACACAGACATTTTTGGGCAAAAATTCAAACGCCTTGGAATCGCACCAAATTTTGAACACGCTTTATAGGTCCTATAAAATGATGATAGAAAATGATACCACGAAGGTTGGACCCCAGAATTGCCCAAAATTGCAGTTCGGAGTTTTGGCACCACATTCGACTGGGACACTTTTGGGCAAAAATTCAAACTCCTCGGAATAGCACAAAATTTTGCACATATATTTGAGGTCCTATAAAATGATGATAGGAACTGATACCACAAAGTTTGGACCCCATAATTCCCCAAAATCGTTGTTCGAAGTTTCGGCTCCACTTTAGACAGGATTATTTTTGGGTGAAAAATTCAAATTTCTCGGAATAGCAGTACACACTTTAGAGGTCTTATAAAAGGATGATAGGAACTGATGCAAAAAAGTTTGGACCCCAAAATTGCCCATAATCGCACTTCGAAGTTTAGGGTACGCGTTGTACAAGGCCATTTTTGGATAAAAATTCGATTCCTCGGAATCGCAGTGAATTTTGAACACACTTTAGAGGTCCTATAAAATGATGATTGGAACTGTTACCACGAAGTTTGGACCCTGGAATTGCCCAAAATCGCAGTTCGAAGTTTTGGCTCCACGTTAGACAGGGTCATTTTTGGGCAGAAATTCTAACTTCTCGGAATAGCAGCACACACTTTAGAGGTCCTATAAAATGATGATAGGTACAAATGCCAAGAAGTTTGGACCCAGGAATTGCCCAAAATCGCCGTTCGATGTTTAGGGTGCACGTTGTACAGTGTAATTTTTGGAAAAAATTTAAACTCCTCGGAATCGCACCAAATTTTGCACATACATAGGTCCCATAAAATGATAATGGGAATTGATGACATGAAGTTTGGACCCCAAAACTGCCCAGAATCGCAGTTCGAAGCTTTGGGTCCACGTACAGGGTCATTTTTGGGTAAAAATTCAAACTCCTTGGAATCGCACCAAATTTAGCACACGCTTTGGAGGTCCGATAAAATGATGATAGGAATGGTTTCCACGGAGTTTGGATCCCAGAATTACTCAGAATCGCAGTTTGAAGTTTTGGGTTCATGTTGTATCATGTCATTTTTGGGCAAAAATTCAAACTCCTCGGAATCACACCAAATTTTGCACACGCTTTGGAGGTCTAATAAAATGATGATAGGAACTGATTCCACAAAGTTTGGACCCCAGAATTGCCCCGAATCGCAGTTCGAAGTTTTGGGTCCACGTTGTACAAGACCATTTTTGGGCAAAAATTCAAGCTCCTCGAAATCGCATCAAATTCTGCACACACTTTGGAGGTCTGATAAAATGATTGTAGGAATAGATTCCTTGAAGTTTGGACCCCAGAATTACCTAGAATCGCAGTTCGAAGTTTTGGGTCCACGTTGTACAGGGCCATTTTTGGGCAAAAATTGAAACTCCTCGGAATCGCATCAAAATCTGCACACACTTTGGAGGTCTGATAAAATGATGCTAGGAATACATTCCTTGAAGTTTGGACCCCAGAATTACCCAGAATCGCAGTTTGATGTTTAGGGTCCATGTTGTACAGGGCCATTTGTCGGCAAAAATTCAAACTCATTGGAATCGCAACAAATTTTGAACACGCTTAGGAGATCTTATAAAATGATGATAGGAACTGATACCATGAAGTTTAAACCCCAGCATTCCACAAAATCGCAGTTCGAAATTTGGCTCCACGTTAGACAGGGACATTTTTGGGCAAAAATTAAAACTTCTCGGAAAAGCAACACACACTTTAGAGGTCTTATAAAATGATGATAGGAACTGATGCCAAGACGTTTGGAGCCCAGAATTGCCTAGAATTATAGTTCGAAGTTTAGGATCCACGTTGTGCAGCGCCATTTTTACGCAAAAATTCAAACTCCTCGGAATCGCACCAAATTTTGAACACGCTTTAGAGGTCTAATAAAATGATGATTGGAACTGATACCCCAAAGTTTGAAACCCAGAATTGCACTGAATCGCAGTTCGAAGATTTGGCTCAACGTTGGATAGGGACATTTATGGGCAAAAATTTAAACTTTTTGGAAAAGCAGCACACACTTTAGAGGTCCTATAAAATAATGATAGAAACTGATGCCAATAAGTTTAGAGCCCAGAATTGCTTAGAATTGTAGTTCGATGTTTAGGCTCCACATAGTACAGGACTATTTTTGGGCAAAAAATCAAAACTCCTCAGAATAACAGCACACACTTTAGAGGTCGTATAAAATAATGATAGGAACTGATGCCAAGAAGTTTGAAGCACTGAATTGCCCAGAAACACAGTTCGAAGTTTTGGCTCAACGTTAAAAGGGGCCATTTTTGGAAAAAATTCAA
This sequence comes from Macleaya cordata, assembly GCA_002174775.1. Taxonomy (NCBI): domain Eukaryota; kingdom Viridiplantae; phylum Streptophyta; class Magnoliopsida; order Ranunculales; family Papaveraceae; genus Macleaya; species Macleaya cordata. Next base: position 122,667 of record MVGT01002903.1, read on the forward strand.
ACTCCACGGAATTGCACCAAATTTTGCAAACACATTAGAGGCCCTTTAAAAATGATAATACGAATTGATACCAAGAAGTTTAGACCCCAGAATCGTCGTTCGAAGTTTAGGGTCCACTTTAGACACATACATTTTTGGGCAAAAATTCAAACGCCTCGGAATCGCACCAAATTTTGAACACGCTTTATAGGTCCTATAAAATGATGATAGAAAATGATACCACGAAGGTTGGACCCCAGAATTGCCCAAAATTGCAGTTCGGAGTTTTGGCACCACATTCGACTGGGACACTTTTGGGCAAAAATTCAAACTCCTCGGAATAGCACAAAATTTTGCACATATATTTGAGGTCCTATAAAATGATGATAGGAACTGATACCACAAAGTTTGGACCCCATAATTCCCCAAAATCGTTGTTCGAAGTTTCGGCTCCACTTTAGACAGGATTATTTTTGGGTGAAAAATTCAAATTTCTCGGAATAGCAGTACACACTTTAGAGGTCTTATAAAAGGATGATAGGAACTGATGCAAAAAAGTTTGGACCCCAAAATTGCCCATAATCGCACTTCGAAGTTTAGGGTACGCGTTGTACAAGGCCATTTTTGGATAAAAATTCGATTCCTCGGAATCGCAGTGAATTTTGAACACACTTTAGAGGTCCTATAAAATGATGATTGGAACTGTTACCACGAAGTTTGGACCCTGGAATTGCCCAAAATCGCAGTTCGAAGTTTTGGCTCCACGTTAGACAGGATCATTTTTGGGCAGAAATTCTAACTTCTCGGAATAGCAGCACACACTTTAGAGGTGCTATAAAATGATGATAGGTACAAATGCCAAGAAGTTTGGACCCAGGAATTGCCCAAAATCGCCGTTCGATGTTTAGGGTGCACGTTGTACAGTGTAATTTTTGGAAAAAATTTAAACTCCTCGGAATCGCACCAAATTTTGCACATACATAGGTCCCATAAAATGATAATGGGAATTGATGACATGAAGTTTGGACCCCAAAACTGCCCAGAATCGCAGTTCGAAGCTTTGGGTCCACGTACAGGGTCATTTTTGGGTAAAAATTCAAACTCCTTGGAATCGCACCAAATTTAGCACACGCTTTGGAGGTCCAATAAAATGATGATAGGAATGGTTTCCACGGAGTTTGGATCCCAGAATTGCTCAGAATCGCAGTTTGAAGTTTTGGGTCCATGTTGTATCATGTCATTTTTGGGCAAAAATTCAAACTCCTCGGAATCACACCAAATTTTGCACACGCTTTGGAGGTCTAATAAAATGATGATAGGAACTGATTCCACAAAGTTTTGACCCCAAAATTGCCCCGAATCGCAGTTCGAAGTTTTGGGTCCACGTTGTACAAGACCATTTTTGGGCAAAAATTCAAGCTCCTCGAAATCGCATCAAATTCTGCACACACTTTGGAGGTCTGATAAAATGATTGTAGGAATAGATTCCTTGAAGTTTGGACCCCAGAATTACCTAGAATCGCAGTTCGAAGTTTTGGGTCCACGTTGTACAGGGCCATTTTTGGGCAAAAATTGAAACTCCTCGGAATCGCATCAAAATCTGCACACACTTTGGAGGTCTGATAAAATGATGCTAGGAATACATTCCTTGAAGTTTGGACCCCAGAATTACCCAGAATCGCAGTTTGATGTTTAGGGTCCATGTTGTACAGGGCCATTTGTCGGCAAAAATTCAAACTCATTGGAATCGCAACAAATTTTGAACACGCTTAGGAGATCTTATAAAATGATGATAGGAACTGATACCATGAAGTTTAAACCCCAGCATTCCACAAAATCGCAGTTCGAAATTTGGCTCCACGTTAGACAGGGACATTTTTGGGCAAAAATTAAAACTTCTCGGAAAAGCAACACACACTTTAGAGGTCTTATAAAATGATGATAGGAACTGATGCCAAGACGTTTGGAGCCCAGAATTGCCTAGAATTATAGTTCGAAGTTTAGGATCCACGTTGTGCAGCGCCATTTTTACGCAAAAATTCAAACTCCTCGGAATCGCACCAAATTTTGAACACGCTTTAGAGGTCTAATAAAATGATGATTGGAACTAATACCCCAAAGTTTGAAACCCAGAATTGCACTGAATCGCAGTTCGAAGATTTGGCTCAACGTTGGATAGGGACATTTATGGGCAAAAATTTAAACTTTTTGGAAAAGCAGCACACACTTTAGAGGTCCTATAAAATAATGATAGAAACTGATGGCAATAAGTTTGGAGCCCAGAATTGCTTAGAATTGTAGTTCGATGTTTAGGCTCCATATAGTACAGGACTATTTTTGGGCAAAAAATCAAAACTCCTCAGAATAACAGCACACACTTTAGAGGTCGTATAAAATAATGATAGGAACTGATGCCAAGAAGTTTGAAGCACTGAATTGCCCAGAAACACAGTTCGAAGTTTTGGCTCAACGTTAAAAGGGGCCATTTTTGGAAAAAATTCAAACTCCACGGAATTGCACCAAATTTTGCAAACACATTAGAGGCCCTTTAAAAATGATAATACGAATTGATACCAAGAAGTTTAGACCCCAGAATCGTCGTTCGAAGTTTAGGGTCCACTTTAGACACATACATTTTTGGGCAAAAATTCAAACTCCTCGGAATCGCACCGAATTTTGAACACGCTTTATAGGTCCTATAAAATGATGATAGAAAATGATACCACGAAGGTTGGACCCCAGAATTGCCCAAAATTGCAGTTCGGAGTTTTGGCACCACATTCGACTGGGACACTTTTGGGCAAAAATTCAAACTCCTCGGAATAGCACAAAATTTTGCACATATATTTGAGGTCCTATAAAATGATGATAGGAACTGATACCACAAAGTTTGGACCCCAGAATTCCCCAAAATCGTTGTTCGAAGTTTCGGCTCCACTTTAGACAGGATTATTTTTGGGTGAAAAATTCAAATTTCTCGGAATAGCAGTACACACTTTAGAGGTCTTATAAAAGGATGATAGGAACTGATGCAAAAAAGTTTGGACCCCAAAATTGCCCATAATCGCACTTCGAAGTTTAGGGTACGCGTTGTACAAGGCCATTTTTGGATAAAAATTCGATTCCTCGGAATCGCAGTGAATTTTGAACACACTTTAGAGGTCCTATAAAATGATGATTGGAACTGTTACCACGAAGTTTGGACCCTGGAATTGCCCAAAATCGCAGTTCGAAGTTTTGGCTCCACGTTAGACAGGGTCATTTTTGGGCAGAAATTCTAACTTCTCGGAATAGCAGCACACACTTTAGAGGTCCTATAAAATGATGATAGGTACAAATGCCAAGAAGTTTGGACCCAGGAATTGCCCAAAATCGCCGTTCGATGTTTAGGGTGCACGTTGTACAGTGTAATTTTTGGAAAAAATTTAAACTCCTCGGAATCGCACCAAATTTTGCACATACATAGGTCCCATAAAATGATAATGGGAATTGATGACATGAAGTTTGGACCCCAAAACTGCCCAGAATCGCAGTTCGAAGCTTTGGGTCCACGTACAGGGTCATTTTTGGGTAAAAATTCAAACTCCTTGGAATCGCACCAAATTTAGCACACGCTTTGGAGGTCCAATAAAATGATGATAGGAATGGTTTCCACGGAGTTTGGATCCCAGAATTACTCAGAATCGCAGTTTGAAGTTTTGGGTCCATGTTGTATCATGTCATTTTTGGGCAAAAATTCAAACTCCTCGGAATCACACCAAATTTTGCACACGCTTTGGAGGTCTAATAAAATGATGATAGGAACTGATTCCACAAAGTTTGGACCCCAAAATTGCCCCGAATCGCAGTTCGAAGTTTTGGGTCCACGTTGTACAAGACCATTTTTGGGCAAAAATTCAAGCTCCTCGAAATCGCATCAAATTCTGCACACACTTTGGAGGTCTGATAAAATGATTGTAGGAATAGATTCCTTGAAGTTTGGACCCCAGAATTACCTAGAATCGCAGTTCGAAGTTTTGGGTCCACGTTGTACAGGGCCATTTTTGGGCAAAAATTGAAACTCCTCGGAATCGCATCAAAATCTGCACACACTTTGGAGGTCTGATAAAATGATGCTAGGAATACATTCCTTGAAGTTTGGACCCCAGAATTACCCAGAATCGCAGTTTGATGTTTAGGGTCCATGTTGTACAGGGCCATTTGTCGGCAAAAATTCAAACTCATTGGAATCGCAACAAATTTTGAACACGCTTAGGAGATCTTATAAAATGATGATAGGAACTGATACCATGAAGTTTAAACCCCAGCATTCCACAAAATCGCAGTTCGAAATTTGGCTCCACGTTAGACAGGGACATTTTTGGGCAAAAATTAAAACTTCTCGGAAAAGCAACACACACTTTAGAGGTCTTATAAAATGATGATAGGAACTGATGCCAAGACGTTTGGAGCCCAGAATTGCCTAGAATTATAGTTCGAAGTTTAGGATCCACGTTGTGCAGCGCCATTTTTACGCAAAAATTCAAACTCCTCGGAATCGCACCAAATTTTGAACACGCTTTAGAGGTCTAATAAAATGATGATTGGAACTGATACCCCAAAGTTTGAAACCCAGAATTGCACTGAATCGCAGTTCGAAGATTTGGCTCAACGTTGGATAGGGACATTTATGGGCAAAAATTTAAACTTTTTGGAAAAGCAGCACACACTTTAGAGGTCCTATAAAATAATGATAGAAACTGATGCCAATAAGTTTGGAGCCCAGAATTGCCTAGAATTGTAGTTCGATGTTTAGGCTCCACATAGTACATGACTATTTTTGGGCAAAAAATCAACGTATAAACTAATGATAGGAACTGATGCCAAGAAGTTTGAAGCCCTGAATTGCCCAGAAACACAGTTCGAAGTTTTGGCTCAACGTTAAACGGGGCCATTTTTGGAAAAAATTCAAACTCCACGGAATTGCACCAAATTTTGCAAACACATTAGAGGCCCTTTAAAAATGATAATACGAATTGATACCAAGAAGTTTAGACCCCAGAATCGTCGTTCGAAGTTTACGGTCCACTTTAGACACGGACATTTTTGGGTAAAAATTCAAACTCCTCGGAATCGCACCAAATTTTAAACATGCTTTATAGGTCCTATAAAATGATGATAGAAACTGATACCACGAACTTTGGACCCTAGAATTGCCCAAAATTGCAGTTCGATGTTTTGGCACCACATTCGATAGGGACACTTTTGGGCAAAAATTCAAACTCCTCGGAATAGCACAAAATTTTTTACACATATTTGAGGTCCTATAAAATGATGATAGGAACTGATACCACAAAGTTTGGACCCCAGAGTTCCCCAAATCGTTGTTCGAAGTTTCGGCACCAATTTAGACAGGAATATTTTTGGGTGAAAAATTCAAACTTCTGGGAATAGCAGTACACACTTTGGAGGTCTTATAAAATGATGATAGGAACTGATGCGAAAAAATTTTGGACCCCAAAATTGCCCATAATCGCAGTTCGAAGTTTAGGGTACGCGTTGTAGAAGGCCATTTTTGGACAAAAATTCAAACTCCTCGGAATCGCACCGAATTTTGAACACACTTTAGAGGTCCTATAAAATGATAATTGGAAATGTTACCACGAAGTTTGGACCCTGAAATTGCCCAAAATCGCAGTTCGAAGGTTTGGCTCCACGTTAGACAGGGTCATTTTCGGGCATAAATTTTAACTTCTCGGAATATCAGCACACACTTTAGAGGTCCTATAAAATGATGATAGGTACAAATGCCAAGAAGTTTGGACACCAGAATTGCCCAAAATCGCCGTTCGATGTTTAGGGTCAACGTTGTACAATGTAATTTTTGGAAAAAATTCAAACTCCTCGGAATCGCACCAAATTTTGCACACACATAGGTGCTATAAAATGATAATGGGAATTGATGACATGAAGTTTGGACCCCAAAACTGCCCAGAATCGCAGTTCGAAGCTTTGGGTCCACGTTGTTTAGGGCCATTTTTGGGTAAAAATTCAAACTCCTTGAATCGCACCAAATTTAGCACACGCTTTGGAGGTCCAATAAAATGATGATAGGGGTGGTTTCCACGGAGTTTGGCTCCCAGAATTGCTCAGAATCGCAGTTTGAAGTTTTGGGTCCATGTTATATAGGGTCATTTTTGGGCAAAAATTCAAACTCCTTGGAATCGCACCAAATTTAGCATACGCTTTGGAGGTCTAATAAAATGATGATAGGAGTGGTTTCCACGGAGTTTGGATCCCAGAATTGCTAAGAATCACAGTTTGAAGTTTTGGGTCCATGTTATATAGGGTCATTTTTGGGCAAAAATTCAAACTCCTCGGAATCACACCAAATTTGCACACGCTTTGGAGGTCTAATAAAATGATGATAGGAACTGATTCCACGAAGTTTGGACCCCAGAATTGCCCCGAATCACAGTTCGAAGTTTTGAGTCCACGTTGTACAGGGCCATTTTTGGGCAAAAATTCAAACTCCTCGGAATCGCATCAAATTCTGCCCGCACTTTGGAGGTCTGATAAAATGATGATAGGAATAGATTCCTTGAAGTTTGGACCCCAGAATTGCCTAGAATCGCAGTTTAATGTTCAGGGTCCATGTTGTACAGGAATCGAAACAAATTTTAGAATCGAAACAAATTTTAAGCACGCTTTAGAGATCTTATAAAATGATGATAGGAACTGATGCCACGAAGTTTAAACAGAATTGCCCAAAATTGCAGTTCGAAATTTGGCTCCACGTTAGACAGGGATATTTTTGGGCAAAAATTCAAACTTCTTGGAAAAGCAGCAAACACTTTAGAGGTCTTATAAAATGATGATAGGAACTGATGCCAAAAAGTTTGGAGCCCAGAATTGCCTAGAATTGTAGTTCAAAGTTTAGGATCCACGTTGTATAGGGCCATTTTTGCGCAAAACCTCAAACTCCTCGGAATTGCACCAAATTTTGAACACGCTTTAGAGGTCTGATAAAATGATGATTGGAACTAATATCACAAATTTGAACCCCAGAATTGCACTGAATCGCAGTTCAAAGTTTTGGCTCAACGTTGGACAGGGACATTTTTGGGTAAAAATTCAAACTTTTTAGAAAAGCAGCACACACTTTAGAGATCCTATAAAATGATGATAAAAACTTGAAAGGTCCCCAGGGTTTGTCAATATTCATGATAGAACAACTCGATCAAATGGAGACCTATTTGAGTCAAGAGTCAGGCGTATCCTCCGTGCAAAACTCACTCATCATCAAGAACGGAGGAAATAGCACCTCATCGGACTCGGTCTCGCATCCGGAACTCTCTGTGTATTGGTAAGTGACCTATCGACTATCATAGGTGGTTAGACATGCACTAGGACTCATTGCATATA
>MVGT01001785.1:0-11616 GCA_002174775.1 Macleaya cordata
CCACTTGTTCAAGCAGCTTTAAGGTAATTCATGCACTAAACCTATCCTAGATAAATATTTTAGTGTTAGACGTAAAAGATGGTTTCTTAATGGTCAAAAACATTGTGTGTATCTTCTGATCAGAAAAAAAAAAAAAAAAAACATTGTGTGTATCTTAGATCCATAGTTATGAATTATTATCCTTTAGCTTTTACTTTTCCTCAGCTCATGTGTAGAAGTAAAAAAAACTTTGAATATTTTAAATTAAACCTTCACCGTTAGGTAAATGTAATAATTTACGATGTTCAGACTTTTCCCTCTACTTTGACTGGTGTTACTTTTGCTTGCAAAATCCTTTGAGGGGCCTCGCTGTTTGTTTGGATGGGGGATTTTAAGTAGGGATTTTGTGGGGACTGGGGATTTGGTGGAAAACTAGTTAGATTTATAACATGATTAAATCTAACATGATTTCTAACTTGTTTTCCACCAAATCCCTGGTCCCCACAAAATCCCTACTTAAAATCTCCCATCCAAACAAGCCATTAGTTTTTTAGGATAGACACTTGTTAAAACCAAAGTTTCTTCCTTGATGTAGAGAAGCCTTTTGGGGTGACTTATTCAGATGGATTGACAATTCTACCTCATTAGCCAAACTAAAAACATTCACTTTTGGTGACACTGGCACCTTAGAAGCAATTCTAGACCACTGGGATTTCTGTGAGTACTGTGTCAGGTGCTATTTGGGTTTGATTAGAATATGTGTTAGTCATTGTAATGCCCCATATTTTTATTGCAGTATGTTCTATGATTTGTATTTATTTAGTATGGGTGTACATAACTTAAGTTGGGTGTGTTTAGTGTTTGGGGGCTAATTTAGCTAAACTAGGTTAGGATTAATCTAACCTAGATTATGTAGACCCAATCTTGTAAACTTAAGTGAGGGGACCCATTAGTAATAGTTTCCCCTTATTCCTACAACCAAACATTTAGAAAATTTAATTTATTTAGAAATCCAACTTTTTAGGAAACCTATTTGTGGTGGGTCAAATTTAGTTTCTAATTTTATTATTTTCGTACTAGCTGTTTGGGAGGTATTTTAGAAAGCCCTAAAGTCTTATTTTGGAGTTGTTTTAATCTTAAAAAGGATCCGTAGGATATGGGATAACTTGGGTAGCAAATTTTCATGTTTTTAGTAGGTTTAAGACTCTTTTATTAAGAGTTATATAAACAAGATGCTTCTAGTACGAAAATTAGGGTTGTTTTTTAATATTAATTGGAACATGAGGGTTGAGAGAGAAGAATAAAATCAACAACTAAGGAAAAGAAACCCTAGGCTGTAAAGTTGAAGAAGATGGAAGTTCTGAGTACAGATAAGTTTCTTAACCCTAAGTCTTTTTGTAGTTCCTTTCAATCATAATAGTCGGTATATATTTGTTATTTGAGTAGTTTAATTATGTTGGTTGATTTATTTTACAGTTGATCCATACTTATTAATTATCATGGGATGATATTAGATGCTTTAGGTTAGTTTGGGACATTTATGATCACTTTCTTAGATGTTTCAGGTTCTGAAAAATCTGACCAGTTGTGATTAATTCGACTTTTTCTCTCAAATTGTAAGGAGTTTTTATTATTTCTTTACATCTCTGTGTTCATAATATCCGAGGTTACCTTGAGTTCAAATTTCTTGATTTTTGAGTATTGTTTACTATTTTCGAAGTAATTTCAAAGTTCGTGTTGATGCTGCTGTATTTTTACTGACAGTACAGTTGGTCTGTATTTAGGCACATTTTTCGAGACTTTTGGATTGTTTCTGGTTTTCGGTCAAAACAAAAAGACTTTAGATCTCTGTCTCTAGTTTCATCAGAAATTGAAAGCACTAAGTTTGGATTTATAAACTGTAAGATACAACTGTTTTTGTATCACTGATACAGATTTTGGCAGAACGCACATGTTTTAGTTTTCTTACTTTTTCACCAGATTTCTTATCGTGGATTTTTATCACTAAAATTCTTGCGAAAATAGACTTCTATATCGTTCAAACAGGCCTGAGTTTGTTCAATTTTGACTTGGGATTTTATCATAATTAATTCCCAAAGTGGATGTTTTATATTGGANAAAATCTGACCAGTTGTGATTAATTCGACTTTTTCTCTCAAATTGTAAGGAGTTTTTATTATTTCTTTACATCTCTGTGTTCATAATATCCGAGGTTACCTTGAGTTCAAATTTCTTGATTTTTGAGTATTGTTTACTATTTTCGAAGTAATTTCAAAGTTCGTGTTGATGCTGCTGTAATTTTACTGAAAGTACAGTTAGTCTGTATTTAGGCACATTTTTCGAGACTTTAAGATTGTTTCTAGTTTTCGGTCAAAACAAAAAGACTTTAGATCTCTGTCTCTAGTTTCATCAGAAATTGAAAGCACTAAGTTTGGATTTATAAACTGTAAGATACAACTGTTTTTGTATCACTGATACAGATTTTGGCAGAACGCACATGTTTTAGTTTTCTTACTTTTTCACCAGATTTCTTATCGTGGATTTTTATCACTAAAATTCTTGCGAAAATAGACTTCTATATCGTTCAAACAGGCCTGAGTTTGTTCAATTTTGACTTGGGATTTTATCATAATTAATTCCCAAAGTGGATGTTTTATATTGGATGATATTCTAATCTTGTTTATACAATCTGTGGGATTTTGCTAATTGAGTTATTGGCGTGTCTTACTCTGCAAACAGAAATTTAGCATGTTATGTATGTGTGATGAACCTTGTAGTTTCGGATGATAAGACTTTTACGAGAATAGTATGAACTGTTAATCATGACTCGTAGATGTACCAATTAATAAAGAATTTAGATAATAAATTGTGAACAACTTGAGATGATGTTGTGGATCTCAACAATAGGTGGTTGGCTCGACCTTCTCTTATTTTGATTACGCGATTACAAAGGAATCGCATATGAGATTTATAGAGGTGTACTTTGACCGAGGCTGGTAACCTGCTATATGGAGGAGAAAGGTCGATGTTAACACAAGTTCACCCAGTGCACGATTGGGTTAACTTGTGAACCACAGAAGGTAGAGAAGATAGATGGAGGGATAGATTGAGTGAACTTGAAAGCTCGAGATCCCAATTAATTAACTAGAGACAACAACCTATATCAGATGCTAGATGTAGGGATGATCATTATGTTTGTTGGGAGAATGTGTAAGTTGGTAGAACTCGCATGAAAGTTGAAATGTGATTTAGACACCTTGTGAGTATTCTTTGGAACTACGTTATGCTTGATCCCTGTTTGGGTACGTAGGCAGCCGCGGTGCGGTTCAGCATAAAAATATAAGAAATTTGTTAATGTTGTTGATGTTGTTGATGTTGAAGTTGTTGTTGTTGTCGATGATGTTGATGAATTGACATTTGTGTTTCTTTGATTGTATAAGCTAGTGTGTTGTTGTTTGAAATTTTATGAGTTGCATTTTGTTTTAGCTTTTGTTCGGGCTTATGTTTTGAACTTAATTTTAGATTGAAAGTTCTAGGTTTGGTCTTAAGGAATCGAGTTATGAGTTTGGATTAAGGTTTATACAGTAATTTGAATTTGGGGCGTTACAGTCATGCACACCATGATAGGAAACTGGAAGTCTACAATTTGATTTTGAGTCTCCATTAGGTACATCTAGGATTATGCGACGTGAAACAAACCCGCACACAATTGCAGAAAGAAAAAAGAAAATGATACAAACAACACAAAAAATGCAGATATTTACGTGGTTCACTTAGGTCTAGGGCTACATCCACAGAGCAGTAGAGTTCCACTATGCTTTCAGGCAAAAGATGAAATCTACAGAGTATTACTCTCTTCTTTACACAGTATCTGTAGAACACCATACTTTATCCTTTTGACAATTGCTCATTGCTTAAGGTTATCTTTCTTGAAAACAGTTTGATATTACTAATATATTATATTTTTAGATAAAAAATGTAACAAATACGTAAAGTTATATTTTGCTGGCTTCGGTAAGATCATAGGTCCAGTATATAATCGTCATATATCAACTTCTTGATAGGTATGAATCACCCTACTGGAGAGGACTTGCAGCCACACGCATCCAAGTATCGTGGAGATACAGAAAGAAGCGTTTAAGCCGAGCAAACAATTTTAATCGTCAGAGTCATCAGGCATCAGGGTAATTAATGTTCTTGTAGAATGCATACCCAATTCCATTTAGTCTGGGATATTCCCAGGAAAGGTCCCATCAGAAAGGATGTACATATCAATCATTAGTAAAATTGTAGCAACAAAAAAGTTTTGCTGGATAATGAAAGTATTGATGCAAACATAGATTGACTTCTGTTATATAAGCTAATGAGTTGTTTACAATATTTTCTCAGCTATTTTCTTTAGATTGAGACAAACAATGCAACTCTTACGTGTTGTTTTGTTCCTGATACGGGTACTATTCAGTTTTTTGAAAATAAAGGATGCAAAAGATCCTGATCCGGGTACTATTCATTTTTTTTTTAAAACAAAGGTTTCAGAAGATCCTAAAAAAAAAAAAGCATTATGTTAGGTTGTTTTCAGAAACGAGTTTTGGAACACATTCCAGAAAACAACACCAAAATTGAAAACGAAAAAAAAAAAAAGTCGTTTCTGGTGTTTTGGAAAATTTGTATTCATTTTCATAAGGTACCTACTTAGATTCCAAATGGTTTTTGGATTTAACATATTAGTTTTGGATATTAAATAGTTTCTGATACAACCCAGATTTTAGGATTGTATCCTAGTTCTTGGAAACTCATTTTTGGATCATGAATAAACAAATGCATGGTGAAATCTCACCAAAGTTAATATATGTTTGCACTCCATCTCAGACCTGCAAGTTTTAAAACATCCTTTAGATATGCTTGTAAAGTTACAGTGGTCCAGTCTAGTAAGAAGTTCATTTACGAGACAGTCTCATTGTGTCGAGTATTTTATGAGTCATCTCCCTCCTTGCTTGTTAGCTTGGTAGGATTCTCAGTTATCACAAAAGCAAGATCAAGTATGTGCTTACTCTCTTTCCTGAAAACATATGCTGAATTCGATGACAAATTCCCTCACTCAGGGAGCTACAATGCTCCACAGAGTTTCCAACAGAATTTTCTTTTCTTTTTTTTGTTTTTTACGGAACCAAAATGTATACTTGTAATGGGTAAACTGATTTTTGGAGAGAGAGAGAGAGTGCACAAAAGAGAAAATATACACCTAAACTAACCTTCGTCTTGTATGACCAAATAAGGGTCTTTAACGTCTGTCCTTTTAAAAATTTAACTAAATGTCCATTTCCTAAGTTGAAAACTAACAATACTGTACGATAACAGCAAGTGCATAATTGACTTTGCCAACCAACCTAGCATGTTTATGTAAAAGTTTTACCTCGTCTTTAGCTTTTTTTCTCAGGGCTTTCGTCCTACGATGTTTTAAAAAAGTTGAGTTTAGTTCTTTTTACAGAAAGCGTGAAGTCACGGTTATGTTGTACTTGAAGTACTCTTAGGATGACTCTTCCTGAAGTCACGGTTATTTTGTGCTTGAAGTACTCTTAGGATGACTCTCAGGAAGAGGTGCCAAGGTCTGCTTGTGTAAAGTTATTTTTTACTTTTTCAAGCTTGAAGCAGATATTGCCACCTCATCCTGGGAGTCATCCTCGGAGTACTTACTTCTAGCATTATCCGTTTGTGTATGAATCACACAGTTACTTTATGACATTTAATAACTTCACGTGAGGGACGTAAGTTTTAGTGTTATAAAATACCCAATATATCCTCATTTTGATCCAATGGATAGGGTTTTGAAAAATAATGATCTAACGATCTGTGTTTGAAAAGGACGTTTCACATCCAATCAAGTGAACTTCTCCCTAGCTTCCACACGCATCCTAAAGGCAAGAATGAGAAGGGGTTAGTTCTTGGAGTGTTTTGGAGCTGATTTCAGCGAGAGAGAAATTAGGGTTTCTTTCAATTCGTTTAGACAGAGAAAGGAGGTTGCAAACGAAAAAAGTAGGACTAAGGTTTGTTTTTCGATGATTTCATGGGGATTTCGAAGCATTTCGAGTTGCAAAAGCTATTAGTGGTGTATGATTCACGGGTTGAAGCCTTATCTTGTTGTTTGAAGGTTGATCATTTTTATCCTAATTAGCATGTTTAAGATGACAATTGATTTTGTAGTTAAATCATCATTTGGATGACATCTTTGTGGTTTTGTTGCATTCACAATATGTTATTTATTGTTTTGACACATCAAAATCACTATTTTATGATTTTGACAGATCCAAATCAATATTTTGTAGTCAGTAATTAAATTAAAGTTTAGTTCCTACTGTAAATACAAAAATTAGACTTAAGTCCTCACACGAAGATCAAACTCTATTAATGAAGAGGGTAACTTGTAAACTCAAAATCTTGGGGTAGTTCGTTCAAATTAGTTGTCCAGGTTGAAGAAAGTGTACTTACCTTGCTGCAAGTGTATGAACCTTCACAGCTACCCATTATCAAATAACCCTAAAACCTTGAAACCCTAAATTCCAAACCCATAAATTTTTCTTTGAAATTTGAAAAAATAACTAGAACTTGAAGAGAGAGCAGTAGAGAAGCAGAGATTTGAATTGGTTCGAAGCTGAGCGATTGATGGTATTTATACGAAAACCATTATTGGTATTGGAGAAGAAGATGATCATTGGAAAACGGTCATATTCTAGGGAATTATTGGTCGTTGGCTTAGTACTTTTATCTGATTGCCACGTGGTTTGATCAAACAAGGGTATATTAGGTATTTAGAAAATACTAAAACTTAAGTCCCACGCGTACTTGAAACATTAGAGTATTAGTGTCATAAAGTACCCGTTTGGTTCACACACGCACAAAATAACAGTTATTTCACGATTTCCATTAAAAAGGGAACTAAAATCAACTTTCTGAAAAAATGTGGGACGTTATTCTAATTGCTAATTTGGCACGGGACTGAAAGCCAAAAAATTCCATTTATGTTATGAAAATTAAATTTGCATACTTTTTTAGGAATTTTTTGTTTAACTGGTCTCATTTCGAAGATTTTGATAAAAGTTTTTTAAAAATAAAATTTTTGAGAAAAAATGATTTGTATTTTTAAAGTTTTGACATGTTTTGTAAAAAATAAAATTTAAAAAGTAGTTAGTGCGAATATGCATCTATAGTTAAGGATTACTTTGAGTTAGTTAGAGAATAAATTTGTCCAAACTTTATTTTTTGACTAAAAGAAAAAGTAAGTTAGCATTCTAATTGTGACATAATTTCGACTGTTCCGTGAGAATGTTAGGTTGTGTTCTTATAACATTTAAATTCCACGGAATTCGGTCAATTTCACAGAAACAACAGAAATTATGATATTTATTTTTCATTTTTAATTTCACGGAACTAGAGGACCACTCACTTTAAAGCGTGGCTAAATAGTAGGCTTCCTTAGCCCCCTTCTCCCCCGTTCCACCAATATATATTCTTTAGGGGACAAGGAAATATATTCTATAGAATTACATTAAAAGTAAATTATTAGCCACGTTTTTAAGTGAATGAATTCAATTTCGTGAAATTGAAAATGCAAAAAGACAATGAAATTTGTATTGTTAATTTCTGCAAAACTAACCTAATTGGGTGATATTCAAATTGTTTATTTTGTCTTAAGGGCTAAGAAAACACGACAGAATTGATTAGGAACAAGGACAGAAGTACTTTCCATGCACTTTTTAGAATTTCAAAAAAGGCTTTCTTAACTTTTGTGGAAAACATGACAGAATTTGTTGAGGAAACAAAGCTCTAATAATTTCTATGAACGGATCGATCTTTAGAATTTGAATTAGGGTTCCATCATTTCGTCAGCTAGGGTTAAGAAAGTATGATAAATTTGTTGAGGAAACAAGTCTGTTTATAGTTAATTTGAATGGATTGTTAAAGAAATCTTTTTGTCAAGTCTTTTTTTATTTTTTATTTTTTCTCTTTTCATGAAATTAATCAGAAAATCCCAAAATGGGGTTCCTTTTCACTTCTCCCCCACCCAACTTTGATTTTTTTAATTCAGCCCAAATTTTTTTTTTACACCTGTCATTTTCAACTCTTTGCCTTAATTTTATTTACTTTTTTACTGATATATTTGCCCTTTTTTATTTAGAAAGGAAGTAATAGAGAAAAATTTTAGAGAGGGAGAGAAAGATCGTAGGTTGCCTTCTTCACCATTTTTTTCGGTGAGTAAGATCTACCAGCAAGTGAGATCTGTCAACGATCATCTCTTTCTTCTTTTTCTTCTTCATCGTCTTCTCTCTTCATCTTTACCTTCATCTTCTTCTTCATCTTCTTCATCATCGTCATTTTCCTCTTCATCATTTTTCCGGCGAGTCAAATTTCCCATGAAATCAGCAACCATATGCATCATTATCTTTTTCTTCTTGCCATTTAAGTTTTTCTTCATTTTCTGTAAATATATATATATATAGAAACCTAGTATGCAACTGTATGCAATCTCGTGTTATGCAGCTATTACACAACTTATGCAACGGCTATGCAACTAGTATGCGCAACTGTTATGCAACTAATATGCAACTATTATACAACGGTTATGCAACTGTTATGCAACCGTTATGCAACTAGTATGCAACTTCTATGCACTTGTTACTGCAACTAATGCAATTGTTATGCAACTGTTACGCAACTATTATGCAACAGTTATGTAACTATTATTATGCAACTTATATTCAATGTTAAATTAATTTTTTAATTTAGTAACCCCCTTTTGATGACTTCTCATCATGAATAATGCTATTGTGAATTTTATTATACAACTCTTCTCTAATTCTTTCCTTTCTCTCTCTTCTTTATCTTTTTAATTTTTTTCTTTTAAGGAAGATAACTTTGTCTTTTTACTTGATTTTGAGTTTTATTTACAAAATTAATTTTGGGTGGGGTGGAACCTAAATGTAGATCTAATATAGGTCAATTCACGTGCATTAAATATGTTGTTAATTTTTTCGCTGGGCTTCCCATGGAGTATCCGCTCAGAAGTTTACGTAGTCCCAACCATAGTTAGCATATTTGCGAATAGTACGTGTACTATTCACAAATTATTACTTGTAAGGGAGAAATGACTCAATCGGACGAATTGGTAACTAAAAAGTTTAACATTCGGGATTCGGTCCCGCAAAAGACTTAAACGCGAATTGCGTTTCAGATGTCAAAATACGGGTCAAAAGTTCGATGTAACTTTTTGATAGCTCTTTTTCATTTGCGAAAAATGAGAAAAAAATCATAAAATTGGTTAAAAACCCCATAGGGAAAAAATAATTAGTGTTTAGTATTTGATATTTTTAAAATACACAAAAGATCTCGTGATCATTTTAAAAAATAGTTGTTAGTCTTTTAAATTTCTTAAAATATTGATTTAGTCCACTGTGAACCATTTTCTATAAGTTAAATTTCCTTTATTACCCTTTTGTAACTGTTTCAACACTTCTGAAACAGTTTAAAAAATCAATGTAATAACAATAAATTCCTTATTTTTAGGAATTCTAATCATCCATATCTTCTTCATAATTGTGGACAAGTTATTACAAATTTTTATACTGATTTACACGCGTATGATTATTACCCACGTGATATAAATCTCAGTCCCTAATTTTAATATTTTTTGAATTTCGAAAACATCCAAAGCGTCTATCTAGTTTTAATATATAATTTTACAAAATTAAGAAAAATTAAAAATTGTAGTCAAAGAATATTTTGTTCGGTTAAGAGAATATGAGAGAAAAAATAGGAATTGAAGTGGAGAATATTTGGTTTGGTTACAAAATAAGGGTATTATTATCACTTACAATACAAACATTTGACTAACTACCATTAGGATGAAACACATATTTTAAAATTGTCAAATACTAAATACTAATTAATTCTAAACCCCAATTTTCTGGAAAAAAATTTACATTTTTTAAACTGTTTATCCTTTTTTATTTTTATCTTTTTCAAAAGCAAGACTATTTTAAACAAAAATAAAATTTTTGGGGTTAATTGCTCTCGGTTCCCAAGGCATAAATTTGTTCAAAGGATGATCCAGTATGCTGAAGCTATTCAATTAAACAACTCCAGATGCATCCAACGGCTAAATTGTGTTAACGATGATCTCTGGCCTCCCTCTTCCTCAATTGTAAACACCTCTTCAATTGTATGAAGTTCTACTTGGAAGATTTTTTTGTAGATCCATTTTGCTGAAACAAAATATCGATCACTGTTCCCATCATGTGTCCCTCTCTATCAAACCAACTCAAATAACTCATTCGTCCTTAAGAGGTTTCCTCTCTAGAACACTCCCAAGTAGTGATCTTTAAGGCGAATTTTTGTCTGAATTTTCTCTGAACGAAAACGAATTAAACACGAATTTACATGTCAACGTCTTATTAACGTACTGCGTTTCATTGACCGACTATTTGACTGAATTTTTTATTCTGAAAAACGAATTATACACAAATATCAACTATGACGACTTGTTGTCAGATTCCGAATTGCTAACTATAGTCTCAACCCACAACTGTTGGGGACATAAGGTCGTTGGCCCTTAGCATAGACTTTACGCATGTCATGTGTGAAGAAGACTCACTATGTGATTGGTGGGTGTACTGAGACAGTTCTACCGTTACGTTTTAGTTTTGACACTTCTATTATATTATTGGGTTAATTTAATTTACCCCCCCCCCCAAAATTAATGGAGATTTGGACTTACCCCCCTCAAAGATCCCATAATTAACTTACCCCCTCAAACTTACAGTTTCTGTCTTTTTTCCGTTAGAAGGCGTATGTGTGTCCCGCATGCTCACATTCATGACCAAAATGCCCTTCACGTGCATTACTTAAGGTCCCTATCATATGATTAATCCTACGGTCTATCTTACAACTTCAGATCAAATGGTTGAGATTAAACTCATAACCTTGATCTTCTTCTTCTTCCCCATCCAACCCCATGGACTAGAAATTCCATCTCCAACAATCCCCTACCAAAATCCTAAATAATCTAAAACCACCACTGCAACTACGGATATGCTCGTAGTTGCAACAAGGAGCGCTATTACAAATGCTCTGAGTCGCGGAAAAGAGCATTAGTGTATATGCTCATAATTGTATTAAGGAGCAAAAAATTAAGACCTGCTTTATAACGCTCCTTGATGCAACTACGAGCATATACACTAATGCTCTTTGCCGCGACTCCGAACATTAGTAATAGCGCTCCTTGCTGCAACTACGAACATATATACTAATGCTCTTTGTCGCGACTCCGAGCATTGGTTATAGCGTTCCTTGCTGCAGCTACGAGCATTAGTTTTTTAGATCTATTTTTTTTTCAGATCTGGGTTATAGTGATGGTGGTGGGATGGTGGTGCTGGTGCTGGTGCTAGTGCTGGTGCTGGGACGATGGTGGTATTGGTGGAAGGAGGTGGGGAAAGGTGAGAATCACAAAAAAAAATAATAATAATTTTTTTTTTCAGTTACCGGCGGTGGTGTTGGTGGTGTTGGTGGTCGCTGGTGGTGGTTGCCGGTGGTAGGGAAGCTGAAGATGAATAGTGTATTTTGGATTGTAGGTTGGGATAAAAAAGC
>MVGT01001785.1:31817-42509 GCA_002174775.1 Macleaya cordata
GTATTCTGACAGCATTCTTTCAAACACTAGTTTTAAGGGGTTTTGACATCTTTTGCCATTCCGTACTTTCTCATATGATCTAATATGAACTAACCACCTATGGTATGAAGTTTTTAAGTCACTTACCATCCTAAGATGAGTTCCGGTGGTGATTTGAGCTTCTTGGAGTCTTTTCTTTGCAATGAACCGAACGACTCACTAACTTTAACTCAAGTTATATTGACCTTCTTGGGTTTACCTTTGACACGAAATTCGACAAATATGACATGAGTGAACTCATGGACCTAACAATCTCTCCCTTTGTCATATTTGTGACAAAACTATACGTAAGAAAATAGTATAAAGAACCTTCCCCATTACAACTCGTATTTTCTTACACATGACTCAATAGAACTTAGAACATGGATTGTATTAAACAAACTGGTTCCTACACATGCTCACAAAACAAGTTAAGGAATATTTTAAAACATTAATTATATACCTTGAAGAATGTTTAGAGCATTTAATGACACTAGAGATAATATCTCTCCCCCTTTGTCAAAGCTTCTCCCATCTTAAGATATCTTCTAATGGTGGTAAATTAAGTTTTGCACAAGCCTTCTCTCCTTCACTATAAGTCTTTATTGATTAGAAATGTAGAGACAACTTGCTAACTCTCGTTGACCATATTGAGTTCGATTTGACACGCAAATTGACAAAAACCATGAGGGAACTTATGGACCTTACAATCTCTTCCTTTGTCAATTTTGTGACAAAATCCATTCCTAAGCTCAATAAGAGATAAAATACAAAACTCTCCCAAACAAATAGAGACAATAAACTCTATGAGATGTCTTTAACTTGTTTCCTGCACATGTATACAAAACACATCAAGGTACCATGGAAGTCATGAATATACATAGTAAATAAGCTTACTCTCACCCTTGATAAGTGCTACAAGAATCTCTCCCCCTATATGATATATCTCCTATCACATAGTATTCCCCTTGTAAAGACAAGAACACACAATTCTCCTCCTTTTTGTCACAAATAGACAAAGGATAGAAGACAACAAAAGTACAAGAAAAAACTGAGAAAGATAATGTGTGAAAACACAAATACAAGCCAACCAACCATAAGGATAGAAGACAACAAAAGTACATAAAAAATTCTGTTTGATGTGGTTGACCATCAATAATCACCACTTGTGTAGTAGCTTGTTTCTCATCCAATAACAAAAGTTTATACACTTCATTCAGTATTGACAAGAAAACAAGATTATAAACACAAAAATATACACACATGTCACAAAAACGATTTGACAATAAATGGACATGCTGTAAAGTATGATACTTAGTAGATGAAATGTCATGTTCAAATGCAATAAGAAATTATCTACAAGTACATACTACAAACTAGAATGCATAACAAACAACTAAAATGCAAACTAGTAGAACACTCACTCAACTACCCCAACAATATATACAATCAAAACAAGGGGAGGAGTGAGACCATCAACAATCAAGTAATGGTACGACCACTACCACAAACCAATAAATACTTAGATGACTTACCGATATTGTGTGTAGTAAGAGTTTCAAGACTTGTTAAATCACTTTTTCTTACCCATATGGCCTTGAATTTCTTAAATGTCTTCATTTGATTCAAGTCCACATGAGTAGGTTTGGTTGTCTCAAACACAACCTTTTAGGTCTTGTTTCTCTTCCTTTTCTTTGAATAAGATTTTGATCCAAAGGAATGCATACCTTGTTTATTGTTCTTTAGCTTTCCAATCTCTCCAGCCAATGTTTGAGCCTTGTCGCTCAAAGACTTGATTCTTTTTAAAAGATCTTGATTGACATTATGAGACTTTTTGCAATCTTCTAAAAAGAATCTGCATTTGTTCTTCAAATGTCCCTTATAACCACAATAAGAGCACACATTAGTAACATTAAAAGCTTTAGGCTTGCCTTGAGGCTTGCCAATATGATATGGAGTGTTCTTTTGAGGTGGAACAACTTGAGTAGGAGAGTTCTTTCGAACTGAAGAGATCATTTGGGCTTGATGCTCTTTGGCTTTCATAACCTTAGTTCCTTGTGTTGGATTGGATCTAGTAGAAGCTTCGTATCCCAAACCTCTCTTATTTCCTATATAATTGGCTGCAATTAATATGTTAGAAAGTTTGATTGAGCCAACATTGAATTTCTCAAGCAAACTGTTAGACAAAGTTAAATCTCTTTTTGATGTAATGAGTGCAGACTCAAGAGATTTAATCTTGTCAATGGCTTTTCCATGTTCTAGCTCAAGAATTTCCAACTTGTTAAGAAGCCCAACAACTTCTTCATCAAGTTTCATTTTATTGTGTGTAGCTTTCTCAACTTCGAGGGTTATGCTATCCTTTTCAGTTGTAAGAAGTGTCAACTTCTCTTTCAGGACTTTATTTTCCTTGGATAGCTCCACACTCTTTTTCAACAATTCATCACACAATTCTTATAGATCTATATCTTCATCACTTTCCTCATCATCACTTGACAATTCATTGGATTCAGATGGTATTTCATTGAAATGATCTTTTGGAGATAAAGATGCAGTCATGGCCTTTAAATCTTGATCACTTGAACAACTTGATTCAGAGAGAGAATCAGAATCATCAAGCGTGTCTTTCATTATTTTCTTAGTTTTGGCTGAAAACTGGTTTGGACATTCATTGGCCATATGTCCAAAACCATGACATTTGAAGCATTGAGTTTCAATGGACTTCCTTCTCATATATGACTTGTCGAAATTCTTCATTTTGTCATGTGGCCCAAACTTGGAAGATGAACCAAACTTTGGTCTTTGGTATTTCTCCTTTTTATTTTTCAAGAACTTCTTGAATTTCTTTGTGAGATGAGCAACTTCGTCATCACTAGAGAGATCACTTTCTTCCTTTTCTGTAGTTTTCAAGGCTGCAAAAGCAATGTCTTTAGATTTTCTTGTTGAATAAAAATTAGCCTCAAAAGTTCTCAAATTCCCTGCAAGTTCTTCAGGGAGAATAGCATCAATATCTTTACTCTCCTCAATAGCTGTAACTTTGGCTTAAAATTTTTCACGAAGATATCTCAAAACCATACGAACTATTTTGGAGTTAGAAATAGCTTCACCCAATGCAAAGGAGTTATTGACAATATCATTCAACTTGACATAAAATTCATCAAAAGATTCATTGTCATCCATTTTGATGGTTTCAAATTGGGTAGTTAATATTTGAAGCTTTGCTATTTTTACAGTCCTAGTACCTTCATGGGTTACCATTAAAATGTCCCATGCCTCCTTCGCTACTTCACAATTAGATATGCGACGAAATTCATCAGCCGTTATAACAGCAAAGATGGTATTGAGAGCCTTGCTATTTCTAGTAGCAGCCTTACTATCTATGGCATCCCATTGTTCTTCTGGTTTGGGAACTTCTCTAGAATTGTTTCTAGTTCCTACAATCATAGTAGGTGGAGACCAAACAACCTCTACAGTTCTCCAAACTCTTTGGTCTATAGACTTTAAGAAAGTTCTTATCCTAGCTTTCCAATAAGGATAGTTATTTCCATTAAATAATGGAGGTCTATTTACTGCACTACCCTCTCTTTGTGATTCCATAAGTCACAACAAGCATCACACTTAGGTTGTTAAACCCTACAAGTAAACCTGCTCTGATACTAATTGAAAATCTAAATGCCCTACGGTTTAATTGGAATAACCATATGTCAATGTGACTATGGTTAAGGATTACACAATCAGAAAATAAAAATTAAATTGGTGATAAAGAATAAAACAAAAAATCTCTAACAAGAGTATTGACTTATTTGATTCTTAATATGTGGAATTAAGAACAAGAATCGAATATTTCCATCTCACAACAAGTATAGAAATATGCACAAGAGATTTTGTTAACGAGGAAAACCCAAACTGGAAAAAACCCCAGGACCTAGTCCAAAAAAAATCCACTAAGAGTTATTGAAAACTTACAACCCGATTTACCACTCGATGGACACAAATTACGACTCCCTCTATGCTCCAACAGCTATGGTGTACAGTTCTTCCACAAATTTGAACTCCACGAATTTGCCTCTTAGTAGATGTTGATGCATCTCCAACTTGGCTCCTCAAGTATTTTATCACGAGCTTGTCACTTCCAAGCTCAACCACCGGAATACCACCGGCACACAAAAACAAAGTTTTTAGTTTAAAATGAGAAGGATTTGAACCAAGTTCAACAAGCTTGAGAACTAAGGGTTTAGAGTTAAAGTCTCTCAAGTGCTTGTTGGGGTGAGGGGTGAATGGTTGAAGAATATTGAAGTTTTAACCCCTATTTATAACTGAAAATGTCTAGCACAAACCCAGAAATCCCTGGTTTATTTAAGGTCAAAAGCTAGACACAATAATGGAGATGAGGAGACATTCCATTGATCCCTCATCCCACTTAGAGGTGTTCCCCACGCTCCAATAATTCTCCTAAAACATGCTAAAGAGGGAATGTGCAAAAAAGTGAAAAAGAATCACTTTAAAACAACTGAATTGCACAGATCTGGGCGCTGGTTTTGAAACTGACTTGTTGGTTTCGAAACCAAAAAGGCCTGAAATGATTTTCATAACTTTGGTTTGGTTTCGAAACCAAAAACCATTTGTTGGCATTTTTTAACTTTGGTTTCGAAACAAATTTGTTTGGTTTCGAAACCAAAAACTATCTACCATCATTTTTTAACTTTGGTTTCGAAACCAACATTTTGGTTTCGAAACCAACGTTTGTCCACAGTACAAATGGTCACAGTTTCTCGAAAAACCCCGGTATTCTGACAGCATTCTTTCAAACACTAGTTTTAAGAGGTTTTGACATCTTTTGCCATTCCGTACTTTCTCATATGATCTGATATGAACTAACCACCTATGGTATGAAGTTTCTAAGTCACTTACCATCCTAAGATGAGTTCTGGTGGTGAATTGAGCTTCTAAGAGTCTTTTCTTTGTAATGAACCGAACGACTCACTAACTTTAACTCAAGTTACATTGACCTTCTTGAGTTTACTGTTGACACAAAATTCGACAAATATGACATGAGTGAACTAATGGACCTAACAATCTCCCCCTTTGTCATTTTCGTGACAAAACCATACATAAGAAAATAGTATAAAGAACCTTCCCCATTACAACTCGTATTTTCTTACACATGACTCAATAGAACTTAGAACAGGAATTGTATTAAACAACCTGTTTCGTGCACATACTCACAAAACAAGTCAATGAATATTATAAAACATTAAATACATACCTGGAAGAATGTTTAGAGCATTTAATGAGCGTAAAGATAATATCTCTCCCCCTTTGTCAAAGCTTCTCCCATCTTAAGATATCTTCCAATGGTCGTAAATTGAGCTTTGCACAAGCCTTCTCTCCTTCACTATAAGTCTTCATTGATTAGAAATGTAGAGACAACTTGCTAACTCTCATTGACCATATTGAGTTCGATCTGACACGCAAATTGACAAAACCCATGAGGGAACTTATAAACCTTACACAACCTCATCACAACCCAAACCTACTGATTGGGTTCAGTTAACTTAGTCTCCTGCTGTCGTTTTACCCTCAGTTCCCTCTTCATCACCAGTACCTACTCCCATGTCATCCTATTCATCACCAATCATGCCTCTCTTTTCTCAACAAACACCTACATCATCTCCTCTTCCTCCCTCTGACCTAGCAGCACGTGGTTCATTACCTACATCCTCAACACAGTAGCACTCTACCTCATCGACACAGCAGCACCTTACTTCGTCTTCAGAGAATTCGGCTTCACCTGTGCCACCTCCTCTTGTTCAGCACCATATAGTTACACAAGCACGTGATGGTACTCGAAAACCATGGGTACTACCTTCTCTTCTTGCCACTAAATACCCTGTCTCTATGTGTTTTCTCACCACTCATAATCATCTTCCGCCTGAACCTTCTACACATGCTGAACCTGCCAAAGATGGCAAGCTGCAATGGTAAATGAATTTAATGCTTTGCTTCGCAACCGGACATGGTCTTTTGTTCCAAAGCAAACTCATATGAATTTAATTGGTTACAAATAGGTCTATAGGATTAAACAAAAATATGATGGCACCATCGATTGATACAAGGATCACCTTGTTGCTAAGGGCTACAAACAACAATATGGTCTTGATTACGATGAGACTTTCAGTCCCATTGTTAATCCAGTTACAATTCGTCTAGTTCTTAGTATTGCTATCACCTCTAACTGGCCTATTTGACAAT
Organism: Macleaya cordata; assembly: GCA_002174775.1. Classification (NCBI taxonomy): domain Eukaryota; kingdom Viridiplantae; phylum Streptophyta; class Magnoliopsida; order Ranunculales; family Papaveraceae; genus Macleaya; species Macleaya cordata. Next base: position 38,085 of record MVGT01001785.1, read on the forward strand.
TGGATGTTAAAAATGCTTTCTTACATGGTCACCTAGATAATGAAATTTATATGGTTCAACCTCCTGGTTTCGTTGACAAGGCATATCCTAATCATGTTTGTAAGTTACACAAATCATTACATGGCTTAAAACAAGCTCCTAGAGCTTGGTTTCATTGTTTCACTTCTTTCTTATAGGAGCTTGGTTTCACATTGTCCAAATCTGATTTCTCACTCTTTGTTCGCCACTCTCATCATTGTTTACTTGTCTTACTCCTATATGTTGATGATATAATTCTCACTGGTTCAGACAGTTGGTTTGACAAAATTAATTGATGGTCTACGAACTCAATTTGTTATGTCTGATCTAGGTGACCTACATTATTTTTTTGGCTTGGAGGCAAAGCGAACTCCGAACGCTTATCTCTCACTCAAAACAAATATACTATAGTTCTTATTAATTGAGTTGATCTTTTACAATCAAAGCCTGTCTCCACCCCTATGGCAGTTGGCCGCAAAATCTCATCCACCAGTTGTGTACCGTATAGTGATGTTACTTTGTACCGCAGTCTTGTGGGAGCCCTGCAGTACCTAACTATGACTCGACCTGATATTACCTTTGCGGTGAATCAGCTGAGTTAATTTATGCACTCTCCCACTATGGATCATTCTTCAGCCTTTAAGAGACTGCTTCGTTATTTGAAAGGCTCATTAGGTCATGGATTGTATTTTGTAACTAAGTCTCCCTTGTAGTTAACAGCTTTTTTATGCTGATTGGGGAGGTAACCCTGATGATGCTCGATCCACCACAGACAGCTGTGTTTTACTTGGTCGCCATCTTATCCCTTCGTCGTCTAAGAAACGACCAACAGTCTCCAAATCCAGTACTAAAGCTGAATACTGTGCTATGGCTCTAACAGTCGTAAATATTATATGGATTCAATATCTGCTCTCACCATTTAGATTATTCTCACCAAAAAATTAGCTTACTTTAAAACTTCTAACCCCATAATTGGAAATCAACACTAAAAAGACATAAAATTTGCCGATTTTCAGAAGCTGATTTAAGGAGGTTAGAAGGCTTAGAAACATGCTTATTTTTTGTGAGGATAATTAACATGGTTAGAAGATCATCCTCACCAAACATCAGCCAAAGATCATCCTCTTTTATAGTGTGGGTTCCACGATAAATGGTCACTAGGACTAAGGTTATCTGATTCCTTCTCTTTTGCGAGAGCATAGAAAAATTCGAAGCCTCATGACTTACCACATACAGATTTCAAATAAAAATTTACAAAAATAAACAATGATTTAACAAACTTACTCTCTCTTTTTAAATGAAAAACTCCATTAATAGATTTTTTACCAAAAAATAAAATAAAAACAAAAAGATAAACAAAAACAGAAAAATAGAAAGTCATCGACACATACATGAAGCAACAAAGAGATTTGTATAGGTTTCTAAAAGAATCCAAGAACTGATAATAAGAAAGATCTAGAAAGAGTTTTAGAGAGAGAAAGAGAGAGGGTTTACAAGGGACGGGATGACCAGATTAGAGGGCGATGGAGACAAGGAGAAGATTGATAACAAGATGTTTACATGTTACAATCTCCATTTAAATATCTGTCATTGCGGGAAACTTATGGCTACCAAACATGGGTTAACTCACCTGATAAGATAAATCACGGGTTGGACTGATTCGTGTCAAATTTGATGAATCAAGCATTGATTGTACGAAGGCTAAGTTAATGTGATGGAGGTTCCCACTTGTTTTATGCTTTATTATTCTTTTTTATGGTTGGCCTTTATCTAGGTCTGTAATAAGGTTTTTAGGAACTTAATGGTGAAATATGGGATCACACATAAGGTAGCTTTATCTTATCATCCACAAACCAATGGCCAGGCAGAAGTTTCCAATAAGGAGATTAAATAGATCTTGCAAAAAATGGTAAATCCTACAAGAAAAGACTGGGTGCTTCGCCTCCAGGATGCATTGTGGGCTTATCGTACTGCATACAAGACTCCCATAGGAATGTCTCCTTATAGACTAGTTTATGGTAAAGCTTGTCATCTCCCTGTTGAGCTAGAACACCGAGCTTATTGGGCCATAAAAGTAATGAATTGGGACTTAGATCAAGCAAGTGCACATAAGAAGCTACAAATAGATGATTTGGAAGAAATCCGTAATGATGCATATGAAAGTTCTCGAGTTTACAAAGCTAAGACCAAAATGGAGCATGACAAGAAACTCATTAGGAAAGAGTTTTTCCCCGGACAGAAGGTTCGATTACATAACTCACGTTTAGAGTTATTTCTTAGGAAACTGAGATCACGGTGGACCGGTCCTTACTTTGTGCGAACTATTTCCGACCTTAGTGCTATAGAAGTCTAAGATCCTAAAGATGGAAAAATTTTCAAAGTCAGTATTCATCGACTTAAACCCTTTCTTGAGCTCTAAACTCGTGAAGTTGAGGAAGTTCTCCTCATAGATCCCGTTTATGGAGACATGATCTATGGGTAATCATTACCCATTTGTCTGGCTGAAGACATTAAACTTAGCGCTTTAGAGAGGCAACCCAATAGTTGTGTTCTTCTTTGGTTAGTCTGGATTGATTTTTGAGTACCCTATTAAATTGTGTCTGATTCTTACTCGTTAGCTCCGTACCCATTTGTTAGAATACAACTCTCTTTGTTTGGGGTGGTGTTGCTACATCACCCAATTTTGTAGGACTAAAGTTTTGTTTCCACAACTAGTTTAGTTTAGGGGTGGTATTTTTCAATATCACCACTTGTGTTCTCATTTTAGACTGGTTTTATATAATTGCAGTATATATACTTTATTCAGGTCATATCATGCACATAGGTACAAAATTCTGCCACTTTTCATCTGAGGGATGAATATGGTAAAATTTTTCCAACCTTGTTCTTAATTTGTTAGACTACACCAGAGTTTAGTTCTTGAGCTTCGAGGACGATGCTCTCCTTTTGTTTGGGGGTGGGGTGATTTATCAAAATTCGAGTCTCTTTTGAAAAATCTTTTTGGGAAACTAAATGAGTTATTTTTGGTTTTTGCAATAAGTACCCTATCAATGATGATATCAGATTCTATTGATCCACCACATGGAAACTAAGGGATGTTATTGTCCAGTTTTAAAGTTTAGCTTGCTACTCTGGTACATATAAGGATGGAGATTATCAAATGAGGTAGAACCCCATATTCCTTTTTAGAATAGTTTGTGTGCGGTAGCCACATCTTGCAATCTGAGTGAAGAATGATTAAAGTCCTAAGGATCTAGAGGAATAAGAGTGGAGACCTAAACCCTATGAGTTTTGAGCCATTCACCTTTCTGAGAGTTTTATGTTAACTCTAAGTCACAAGATGACTCAAATTTCTTGGATAGCGCAATAAATTATTGCATAGTCTCATTATCTTTCATTTTGGTCAAATACTGAGGATGAAATCAATTCAAGTTATGAGAAACATGGGTCTTGTAATCTGTTTGAAGCATGATCACCACACTGATCCTTGTCTTCACTTGAGCCTTTTATAATGATCCTCATGTAATCCTTTTAGCATCTCATTTGTTCATCCCACATTTACCCTCTCCAAAAAAAAAAAGAAAAAAAATCTTTGAGAAGGATTGTTATGTAAAGGTAAGGGATGATAATAGTACTGTGACCGAGCTCTTTCTAGATTGAAATCTTCTTCAAAAAAAGAGAAAAAAAGAGAGAAAGTGTGGAGTTCACAAAAGAGCAAAAAATGTGAAACAACAATAGAAGAGGAGCAGAAGAAAAGTTATTCCCCTTTTGAAAGAGTTGAGTACCTTCTCATAAACACTTTGTTACCATGTTCCTTCCATCCTTGACCTTGCCCTGTTATATAGACTTATTGAATTTTAGGTGAGGTGTGGTGTATTGTAGAGAACGGATGAGAAGACACTGTAGTGAATAACTTGACATCCTCAATGGTGATTGGCATTCCTTCCATGAGATCAATTCTGTTCAATATCTATTTTTTGTTAAATCTATATGTAAGATGTTTGTTTTTTTACTCATCTTCCTCACATATAAAAGAGAGAGAAAAATTAGAACAAATCTCATAGTGGTATTTTTCTAGTGAGATTTGAGGTTGAAGTATCTTTTCTAAAGGTGACTTAGGGATTCTCTTATTTGATACGAAGATTGCATTATGTTGGCCATTCACACAAATTCTGTTTCTAAGCTATTTATTGTGGGTATCTCCTGACTTTGTACTATTTGTATTTATAGTACCTTTGTAGTTTACTACATCTGGAGGAACTGGGTTATCACATCATTTACCTTTTATGTTGGTTGGATAGTGGAATTCTCTGAGTAAAAATGGGAAAATATTGTATTAACCAATTTTTCTGTTTGAAGTTTGTGGGTGTCTTCCCTGTAAACCCTCACGAGGCTACATCTCGTCCA
>MVGT01001785.1:42774-95473 GCA_002174775.1 Macleaya cordata
CTAAATTAGTTATTAATGTTACTAATGGATGTATTTACATGATGTAGGACAGAAGAGCCTCCATTCGATTAAAACATCCAAATCTTGCAACAAAAGTGAAGAAAATAAAGCTTCAGTGAATTGGAAGAAGGATTAAAGCTTGCTAATACAGGGTATCGAGGCAAAGATGGCTAGATGGTTAAGGTGTTCTTCATCCTTGCAATAGGTCTTGGGTTCAACTCTTGTGACTACAAATTTAATCCTTTTTACAAAATCCTCCATGCAAGCAACAACCATGCACTGTGAAGCACATGATCATCTCCACCACAACTCCACAAATGGAAAGAAATCAAGATTTTTATGGGAATTATGATGATTGATCCAAATCATTCATAAAAAAGAATTATGCTAGCAATGCTAATTTAATTCCCATATTCTTTCCTTCTTATATTTATTTTATTTTATTTTATTTTCCTTCTTTCTTGCCTTTTAGAGAATTTATTTTTCTATAAGTATGTAAGAATGGGGAAAGGATAAGGCATCTTAGTATCTTGTAACTTTTCATGTAAGTGGTGTAATCTTGTTTGTTTGAATGGTGAAAATTCTGGAGATTTGAAAGGGAGAAAGAAATTGAAGTTTAATAAAAATTGGTTCTTCTTTCTTTATGATTTTTTTTTTTTAATTATTATTCTCCATCCATGGAGAGTTAAGCCTCCACTCTTTGGTGAAAGGTGAAAGCTCTTCATGGTAGATTTTTAATCTCTTTATCAATTCTAGAATCTCTCTAATTATGCATTAATGTTAAAATACCTATGATTATTGCTTAGTTATTTTAATTCTTATAATGTAATCTTGATTTCATGTGCTTATCAAAGTGTGTTTGATAGTAAATGCTACTTTAGTGTCTGATTTACTATGCTTACATCTAGATTTGACATAAAATACTTGTTTATGATTTATATTTGTACAAGTAATATTTTCATGGAGTTCTTATTTCTTATTTGAATTAATTTAATTGTAAATCATCCACTAAAAATTAGATCTCAATCTATTTTTAGTAAAGAGTTTTTAGAGAGAGTTTTCTAGTAATTTTAAAGAATGAAATCTATTATGTTGAGTTAGTAACCGGAAACCAAAGATTTCCATCATTTGATCATCAAAGTATTTTATTTGATTCTTAGTGTTAACCAACATCATCTCTTGAAATTGTTTTAAAAAAAAAATGTTAAACCTTGCATATGCATAAACTTTGCTACTTATTTGCTCTAAATTAGATTTGGATTCGATAACCCTTACTTCCTCTTTATTCATTTGTTTTATAGGTTGAAGGTTGTAAAAATGTGAAAAATTAAACGAAGAATTCTTACCTTTTTCAAAAAGCCCTGGGACCTAGTCCAGGAAAAATCCACTCAGAATTATTGAAAACTTACGACCTGATTTACCATTCGATGGATACGATTTACGACTCCCTCTATGCTCCGATCAGCTATGGTGTACAGTTCTTCCACAAATTCGAACTCCATGGATTTACCTCTTAGTTGATTATCAATTCTCACGCATACAACTTAGAATCATTCAAAATAGCTTTAAAAGATGGTTAAAAGTTCTAAAAACCTTTTAGTACACTTTGTTTTCGAAACCTACATACTTAGTTTCGAAACCAAAACTCATCTAGAGTCAAAATAACAATTTAGTAACTTTGGATTCGAAACCAACATGACCTCCTGACATCATTTTTCAGCTTTGGTCTCGAAACCAACATTTTTGTCACAGTTTCCCTTAAAAGCGTGGTTTTCTAACAGCATTCGTCTAAACACTAATTTTAAGGGGTTTTGACATCTTTTACCATTCTGTACTTTCTTATATGATTCAATATAAACTAACCACCTATGATATTGAGTTTTCTAAGTCACTTACCATCCTAAGATGAGTTCCGGTGGTGAGTTGAGCTTCTTAGAGTCTTTTCTTCGCAACGAATCGAACCACAACTCTCTAACTCTAACTCAAGTTACACTGACCTTCTTGAGATACATTTGACATGAAATTCGACAAATATGGCATGAGTAAACTCATGGACCGAACAATAAAGTCAGATTTTCACGTGTATAAGATTACACGTTGGTGATCTAGACCATTAATAAAAGATGATCGTGTGTACGGGAGCAATTGTAAACCCTTTGTACAAAAATTGATATATGTTGATCCCGACCCTATATAAATATATGGGTACTATATGTAATATATATGTATTTATCATTCCTCCTCAAAACTCCTCCATGGTTTGTTCTTGATTAATTAATTATCCAATTTTTAAGATCCAATATAGTAGAGTGCATCCATGGGTTTTGATTCTTAGTAGTGCAACAACTACAGAGTGGAAGTAAGAACTGCATGGTACATATTATTTTTACTTATAGAATCTTTCTAACTTATAGAACTCTTTACTCTATTCATTCTATTCTATTTCTCTGTCTCTTCGGATAAAATTATTGGAACCCTTTTATGATCAATCAAAGCATATTTGATCAAGTTTTGTCTTTTATCTGTATGTTATGTCATAGGAAGAAACAGTTTCAAAACCATTGCGGCCATTGCTTAAGAAATTAATCCATTAGTTATTAAGAAATGGAAGTTTTGCTAACATGCAACCTTGGAGTTTTCTAAAACTCACGAAATTTTGAGAATTAATTATATAGTATGTTAATAGATACATTTTTTTCTTGAATTTTTTTTTCTTTTTTTTCCTCCCTTTTTTTCTACTCTTTTATATATATTGAATCAATCTCTTTCTTAGGAATTACTGTCACTCCTCTATGACTTATGCAAAGGGATAATTGTTGGAGTCAATAGACTCAGTACATTCATATTCATCTTAATTTTGAAAGAGGAATGTGGTGAAATTAATTTATTTGATTACATGTACATGCATTCATCCATACATGCAACCATGCAATTTCTTCATTTAATATGTTTTTTTTAAATTAAAAAATATTAACATTAATTTTTTGCAGGTTTAGAGGAAAATATAAAAATTGTTCAAAATACAAAACTAGCTAAATGAAATTATTTTTGTAGTTAACGCGGTGGTTAGATGCGTTTCTAAATCTCTGAGGTTTTTTGCTTTCTAAGGTAAAGAAAAAAGTGAAAAACCAATGGATTTTCATTACGTTTGATTAATAGTTGAATTTTTATTTAAAAGAAAACATTGGAACTTTTTTTTTCATGAATGTGTGCTGTTATAAAAAAAATAAAAGATTAAATTTTAAATTTATTAAAGATCTTAAGTTTTTTTTATTGATTTTCTAACAAAAGTCGGGAAATTTTTTGTTAAAAAACACTTTAATTATACATTGACTTTTATATTTTCTGATTTTTAAGAAAAATTATTTATTTAGGAATTCAATTTTAGTTGTTCTTTACATTCTTTTTATTAAATTATTTTTTAATTAATAATAAAAATATTTGCCCTGCTTAACACGGGCTGCACATACTTGTTATCTTTTATATATATATATGCCCTAATACCCACCCTACCGTACTCTTGATGTAAAAAAAGAGTACACCTACTATATCAATCAATGTCGTATTCTTGTCGACTTTCTCCTTCGTCAATAACTCCTCCATCAGTAACTCCTCCTCCTCCTCTGTAACTCGTCCTCCTCCTCCTCAATCAGTAACTCATTCTCTTCCTCCATCAATAATTCTTCCACCTATTTGCCCTTTTCAGCGTCTTCCTCCTCCTCCTCCTCTGCCATATGTAACTCGTCCTCCTCTTCCATCTATAACTCATCCTCCTCCTACAACTGTGACTCTTCCATCAGTAACTCGGCGTCCTCCTCCTTCTCTATCAATAACTCCTCCATCAGTAACTACTCTTCTTCCCCATCCATCAATAACTAGTCCTCGTCCTCCATCAGTAACTTTTCCTCCTCCACCTCCTTCTCTTCCCTCATCATCAGCAGAAATATATCATGCTCTTCGATCATACTGATACGTGCAAGTAGGGCCACATGTTAGTTGAATGAGTCAAGGCTTATCTAATAAAAGTGTGAGTAGTGGGTTGTTATTTTAAGTTAAAGTGTGAGTAGTGGGTTGTTATTTTAAGTTAAAGTGTGAGTAGTGGGTTGTTATTTTAAGTCCATTCTATGTAGAAGTTGTTGTTCAACGAGGGAGTAGTAAGGTCAGACGTGGGTTGTAAGGATGTCCACCACCCTACATATTAGGAGTGGTGGGTTGTTATTTGGTTATTATTAAAGTTGGGTTCTCCAATGAGAAAGGTTATCTTGTTGGATCAATATTCTCTCTTATCTGTTTTCACTCTCTTCTTTTCCCTTTGACTCTGACACTTTCTACTTTTCCCTTCTTTATCTCTTTTCATCCCGTGAATCTAAGAGTAGAAAAAACAATCGTATTATCTAGTATCAGAGCTCCAATGGCTGACGGAACTCGCCTTAAAGCCATTGATGCCGATGTGAAGACCATGATTGAGAAGGTTGAAAAACAAGAGCAACACACTGAACAGATTACCTTAGTTTTATCAAAAATTCTCGACAAACTCTCCACCTTTGACAGCCTCGCCGACACTGCCAAGACATTTTTAGAGCATTCCTCCTGCAGTACTACTACAATAGACACCCAAATCGTCAATACCACCACTGAAACTGGCCATCTCACCCTTGATCGTTCCTGGCATACTGACTTTCCTAAATTTTCTGGTGATGATCCTAATAGGTGGATGTACCGCGCTGAGCAGTACTTCACTAGCAACAAGATTGATCCAACCCAGTGGGTTACTATTGCCTCGTACAATATGGAAGAAGAAGCCTTACAATTCTATCGTTGGTTGGCCAATGCAAAAGGGCAACTCACGTGGGCAGATCTCACAAATGCGATCCTTCAACGGTTTGGTCCTTCGGTCTTTGATGACCCAGCTGGGTCACTTACTAAACTCAAGCAACTTGGAACCGTGTCAGAGTACCAGAGAGAATTTGAGCGTCTCTCTAATCGAGTAAACGGTCTTTCTGAAGAGTTTCTCGTCAGCTGCTTTGTTAGTGGGCTCCGTGAGGAGATCCAACCTGGGGTTCGTATGTTCCAACCCCGTGACCTTTTGACTGTTATAGGTCTTGCTCGCCTACATGAGGAGCAACTCACAGCAACCAAACAGTTACCTCGTTCCTCTACTATCACCCAAACCAGGGCACCCCTAATCACACCCTCACCATGACCCTTTCGTTCCCTTTTTCCCAAAGCACGACCTCTCTACAACCAACCCCACATACCCCAACGTTCTTCACCTTCCCCTAGCTTATTAGGACCTCCTCCACCTACCTTACCCCCAGTTCAGCGTGTGTCTGTAGCTGCCATGAAGGAAAAAAGGGAAAAGGGCCTATGTTATCATTGCGACGAAAAGTATTTCTACGGCCATACTTGCAAGAATCCACGACTCTTCCTTCTGGAAGGGTGCTGGCCCGAACCAGAGGCTGACTTGCATCCAACCCTGGACGACCCAACTGAATCCGAAGATGGTGAGACCTCTCTCGAAATTTCTTTGCACGCTATTGTTGGTACTCAAACTCCTCAGACTATGCGTCTTGTTGGTACCTTATGTAACAAACCTATTTCCGTTCTCATTGATTCTGGGAGTACCCACAATTTTGTGGACCCCCAAGTGGTTGCTCGTTTGTGTATCCCTATCAGTGCAGGTGGCAAATTTCAGGTTATGGTTGCCAATGGATCGTGTCTTGAGAGTGAAGGCAGATGTTTGGACATAAAATTGAAGCTTCAAGGGGTACCCATTTCAGCAGATTTCTTTATCCTACCATTGGGTGGCTATCATGCAGTGTTGGGAGCACAATGGCTGCGAACTCTCGGCCCCATTACGTGGGATTTTTCAGCTATGGTAATGAAATTTGAAATCGGTGGAGTAACTCGACAACTTCAGGCCACTAATCCTGCCCAGATTGACGTCTTAGACAGTGAAAATTTTCAGCGAGAAGTGTCAAAATCAGGCAAGGGATTAATGCTGCATCTAATTACCCTCCAGTCGGTGCAACCAGCAGATGTTGTGGATCCTACCATCCTCCCTCTTCTGACGAAATTTTCAACAGTTTTTTCTGAACCTAGGGGCTTACCACCTCGTCGCACGCAGGACCATAAAATACCATTGATCAACTCTAGCTCTCCAGTGAACGTCCGTCCCTACAGGTATCCTCATTATCAGAAAAATGAAATTGAAAACTTAGTTCAGGAGATGTTGATTTCAGGCATCATACGTCCCAGCAACAGTCCTTATTCCTCCCCAGTTTTATTGGTGCGGAAATCCGATGGAAGTTGGCGCATGTGCGTTGACTACCGTTCCTTGAATGCTATAACGGTAAAAGACAAATTTCTTATTCCAGTGGTTGACGAGTTACTCGACGAGTTATATGGAGCTACTATATTCTCGAAGCTTGACTTGCGTTCTGGGTACCATCAAATTAGAGTTTCTGAGGACGATATTCCAAAAATAGCTATTAGAACGCATGAAGGGCATTACGAATTTCTGGTAATGCCATTCGGATTATCTAATGCTCCATCCACTTTCTAGTCATTGATGAATGAAATTTTCAGGCCGTATTTAAGAAAATTTGTGCTAGTCTTTTTCGATGATATTTTAGTATACAGCACCACCAAAGAGGAGCACTTATCGCATCTCCAAACTGTTTTAACGGTCTTGCTACAACATCAACTTTATGCTAAAATGTCGAAATGTTGTTTTGGAGTATCCCAAGTTCATTATCTTGGTCATTTAATTTCCACTCAAGGGGTAGCTGTTGATCCTGCAAAAATCCAAAATATCTTGGATTGGCCGATTCCACACAACCTCAAAATGTTACGAGGGTTCTTGGGTATAACTGGTTACTACCGGAAGTTCATCAAGGGTTATGGTGTCTTGGCTGCTCCTCTCACTAATCTCCTTAAAAAGGATTCATTTCATTGGGATGTGACGACCACTACAGCTTTCAAGAATCTCAAAAAGGTATTGACACAATCTCCTATTTTGCGATTACTGAATTTTACTAAAAATTTTGTAATTGAATGTGATGTATATGGTGTTGGAATCGGAGCGGTGTTGATGCAAGAACAACACCCAATCGCTTATTTCAGTCAGGCTTTGAAAGGGAGGGAACTTTCACTCTCTACTTATGAGAAAGAGATGTTAGCATTGGTACGTGCTGTCAAAAAATGGCGACCTTATCTTTTGGGTCGCCCGTTTGTTGTACGCACAGATCAGAAGAGCTTGAAATACCTTCTTGAGCAGCGGATCACAACACCAAACCAGCAGTGGTGGCTTCCAAAAATTCTGGGGTTTGATTATAAAATTGAATACAAAAAGGGGGTTGAAAATCGAGCTGCTGATGCCCTGTCTAGGCTATCTGAAATTCAGTGTCTTGCTGTATCAGCTGCGTCTCCAGATTGGTGGACTGATGTTCAGGGTGAAGTCCGAACTGATCCTTTTTATGCTGAGATCCATCGGCTTCATCAGACGTCTCAAGCAGGGTCAGAACAGTACCACTTACAAGACGGTGTATGGCTCTACAAAGGGAAGGTTCTTCTCAGTCCTTCTTCCCCTTTAATTCCAAAGATCCTCTCCTCCATGCACTCGTCTCCACCTTCGGGACACTCGGGGTATCACAAAACTTTAGCACAGGTTCGTGGCTCATTTTGGTGGAAAGGCATCCGTGCAGCTGTTCGAGATTATATACGCCATTGCCATATGTGCCAAGTTAACAAAACAGAAACCATCAAACCGGCAGGACTCTTGCAGCCACTGCCGATACCTGAGCACGTATGGACAGATATTTCTATGGATTTTATTGAGGGGTTGCCTCCTTCCCGAGGTAACACAATTATTTATGTTGTTGTTGATCGCCTCTCCAAGTATGCTCATTTTATTCCTATGAGCCATCCTTATACTGCTATCAGTGTGGCCAAAGTATTTTTTGATCATATTGTTAAGTTACATGGTATCCCAAAATCGATTGTTGGTGATCGTGATGCCACCTTTACTAGTGGTTTTTGGCGTGAATTGTTTCGTTTGCATGACACCAAATTATGTATGAGTTCGAGTTACCATCCTCAGTCGGATGGCCAAACTGAGGTGGTCAATCGTACACTTGAGACCTATCTCAGATGTTTTGCGGGAGATCATCCAAAGAAATGGATTAATTGGCTCTCTATGGCTGAATACTGGTATAACACAAGTTGGCATTCTTCCACAAAGATGTCGCCCTATGAAGTGCTTTATGGCAGGAAACCACCAACGTTTCTCTCCTATGTGCCTGGATTATCCAAGATTCATGCTCTTGATGAGATTATGCAGGAACGACAACAGATCCTTAATCTACTCAAACATAACTTGGTGCAAGCTCAATCTCGGATGAAAAAGAACGCTGATTTAAAGAGAGTTGACAAGGAATTTTCAGTTGGTGATTGGGTTTACCTCCGGCTTCAACCATATCATCAAACCTCCCTTGCTCTTCGTCAAGCAGTCAAATTGGGTCCCCGTTTTTATGGTCCATATCAAGTATTGGAAAAGATTGGTGTTGTGGCTTATCGGTTAGATCTTCCGGCTGAATCCAAAATTCATCCAGTTTTCCATGTGTCTTATCTCAAGCGCCATCTAGGGCCTCTGCAGGAATCTCAAGACTGTTTACCACCAGTTGATATTAATTTGGAGGTTCAACCATATCCGGAGAATGTCTTAGCTGAACGCATAACTCGTCGGGGGAATCATGAGTTCAGGACGTTGTTAGTGCACTGGAAGGGGACTTCTCCAAATGATGCCACGTGGATGAACTATGGGAAATTTACACATCGCTATCCGAATTTTAACCTTGCGGACAAGGTTATTCCGAGACAGGAGGATTGATACGTGCAAGTAAGGCCACATGTTAGTTGAATGAGTCAAGGCTTATCTAATAAAAGTGTGAGTACTGGGTTGTTATTTTAAGTTAAAGTGTGAGTAGTGGGTTGTTATTTTAAGTCCATTATATGTAGAAGTTGTTGTTCAACGAGGGAGTAGTAAGGTGAGACGTGGGTTGTAAGGATGTCCACCACCCTACATATTAGGAGTGGTGGGTTGTTATTTGGTTATTATTAAAGTTGGGTTCTCCAATGAGAAAGGTTATTTTGTTGGATCAATATTCTCTCTTATCTGTTTTCACTCTCTTCTTTTCCCTTTGACTCTGACACTTTCTACTTTTCCCTTCTTTATCTCTTTTCATCCCGTGAATCTAAGAGTAGAAAAAACAACCGTATTACATACCCTTTCATACCAACCCCAGACCACTACTCCTACCACCCAACACCATCAACGTTTGTTTATAAATAAGGCCAAGGCCCATACTAGAATGTATGAAATAGCTTGTACAACTATTTTTTTTTGATCGGCAAAAACAAACAAATATATAGAAGAGGGAGAGTTTTACAAATATTTACAAGGCAAAGTAGAAAAAAAAAACCAAAGGAATCACCCAAAGAATCCAGACACACCACCTAACAGCTACAACTAGCAGCAAAAGAAAGAAAAAAACAGATCAAGGTGGCTGGAAGATGAAGTTTTCCCACCGGCCAATGATGACATCTAAATGAACTCCCTTGAACAGTTCTAACAAAGAAACCCATCTAAAAGCCAACGTTTTGATGTTCACTAGCATCCTTCCCATCTCCAATTCCTTGTCAGCAAAGGCTCGTTGATTTCGCTCCAGCCAAATACTCCATAAGATCGCCGCAGGAAGGACCTCCATCATAATTGTTGCCCTATCTGAGAGCGGTTTAAAATGCCATTGAAGCAGCAAACTTTCAACATCTTTGGGCATGACCATCGTGAAGCCTGCATTCTCAAGAAAATACATCCAGATTTTCCAAGTAAACTCACAAGAGATAAAAAGATGATCATTTGTTTCACATTTTCTTTTACACAAATAGCACCTATTCGCCATGGACCATCCTCTTTTCATCAAGTTATCGCAGGTGAGAGCTCTTTTCTTAAAAAGAATCCACACAAAGAAAGCCACTCGGGGCGGCCAAAGCTTGTTCCAAAGAAACTTGCCCTCACAAGCATCTTTCTCCGTCGCATGAAGTTGAAGATAAGCACTCTTTACCGAGAACAGTTTATTATTGGTCCATCTCCACACTCTAGTATCCTGGTTTTGGTCTGAAGTTTGGAAGGGCTGAAGTAAGAGTAGCAGATCTGAAACTTCAATCACTTCATGATCATAAAGTCTCCTCGAAAANGTCTCCCCTTGATGAATGCCGATTGATGATGAGAAACAATATCATGTATGACCACCTTGATCCTTTCCGCTAAAACTTTTGCAATCACCTTGTATGTACATCCAATGAGGCTTATCGGGCGGAAATCTTTCATGCTTTTCACTTCCTCCTTTTTAGGTACTAACGCAATGTAAGTTTTATTCAGTCGCCAATCAAAGTACCATCTTTCTTGTAATTCTTCCACCACTCGCATAAAGTCTCTCCGCATAAAGTGCCAACATCTCTTAAACACAGTAATAGGGAAACCATCTGGTCCAGGGGCTTTTTCTTGGCCCAAATTATTTAAGGCACTAAGAACCTCTTCTTCTGTGATTTTCGTTTCCAACCACCTCTTTTGATCCGCTGATATTGTCTTAAACTCAAGCCCATCGAGAGCAGGTCTTGCCGATTTTTCATCTTTAAACAGGTTTTCAAAGAAATCTACCGCCTCCTTTTTTATATCATCCACATTATCAGATTGAACCCCATTCACCTCCAATGAAGTAATGCGATTTTTCCTTCTTCTACCATTTACCATACTGTGGAAAAACTTTGTATTTCTATCTCCATCCTTGATCCAACTAATACAAGATTTTTGTCTCATAGAAGTTTCCCATAATTGTTCCATTCTGTATTGTTCTTCTCTCAGATTAATTCTTCTAAGCCATGCCTCATCTGAAAGTGGACCTGCAAATTCCTCTCTATCTAGCATGTCGATTTCACTAGCAACTTGTTTTAATTTGAGATTAACCTTGCCGAACACATGCTTGTTCCAGAACTTGAGATTATTTTTTAGAAACAAAAGTTTTGTAGCCATGATGAAGCCCGCATTTCCCCAAACAATGCATCCATTCCACCAAGATTCCATTACATTAATAATAGTAGGATCAGACAACCACATTAATTCAAATCTAAAAGGGGGAGGCCCCCAATCAGTCACTTCAGTAAAAAGTTTAATAGGGAAGTGATCCGAAAAATTCTTTTCTAGAGCTAATTGACAAACCAAAGGAAAATGTTCAACCCAATCAACCGAGTACAAAAATCTATCGATACGACTATGAATCGGGATCCTCTGATTGTTGGACCAGGTGAAATCTGCTCCAGCAAGCGGAGGATCAATAAGCTCATGAAGGTCTATGAAATCAGAAAAATCATGCATACCTCTCGTGATCCTATTTCCGGTGGATCTTTCATTGATGAAGCGAGTAACGTTGAAATCTCCACCAATCACCCAAGGGTCATCCCAAGTTGTACGAAGATTCCCTAGCTCCGTCCATAAGATTTGTCTCTCCCCATCATCATTCGGACCATAGACTCCAGTAACCATCCACTTGAAGTTATCCGATTTTGAAGTGCATCGCCACGAAATCCAGTGAGTGCCAAATCTGAAATCATCAACAACCAGTGTATCTTTATTCCATAACATGAGAATCCCTCCAGATCTTCCTCTAGAGGGGAGGAAAGACCACCCATAATCACCGAACCCCCCAATTTGATTAACCATACGATCTGTCCACCTTTCGATTTTTGTTTCTTGCAAGATTAAGACGTCTGGTTTCCACCCACTGGCAACCCTTCTTAGTTCTCCTCTTCTATTTGAGTTACAAAGACCCCTAACATTCCAAGAAATAATGTTAATTTTCATATCCTAACTACGAGTTTAGCCCTGTATACCCTCGAACTCAGTAGTCGAAACCCCCGCACCAAAGGCTATGCCTTCCCCAAGATCTTCATCTCTTCTAGGAACGCATTAGGATTTAAACTGACTGCCTCCGCCATCAATTTGATGATGGTGTCATCTTCTTCCCTAATTGTTAATCCTAACATTTCACCATCTTTTTTGAATGCTTTGAATAAACCTTTATACTCCACATGGAGTGTTCGCAGCGCTTCCTTGTCAGAAATGGATTGCTCTTTCACCTGATCACTTACTTTTCCCACAAAGGAGATCAAAGAATCAGTAGACCCTTCCTTGAATTTTTCCTTCTTTTTTTCCCCTGCCATTTTCTTCTTTTTCTTCTTCTTCTTTCCCCCTTTTTCTTCCCCAGCACCATCCCCTTCACTGCCTTCGTCAAATAATTTCTGAAGATGTGATCCTTCCTCTTCTTGTTCACTACAAACCTCCCCTTCTCTGTCTTGCCCATTACTTTGGTCCAGCCACTCCACCTTGTTATTACTTTTCTCTTTCTCAGCTGGGCCCAATTGTGAGTCTTCTATTCTTTCTTCCCTCTTCTTCTGGGCTTCACTCGTCTGTACTTCGTTTGGGCTTTGAACTTGTTCTACATTACGTGTGAATGTTTTTTCCTTGATCTGGGCCGAGTTAGTTTCACTCTTTTCATTTAAAACTTTTGACACAAAACCGTCTTCCCCAATAGGGTTGAGTTCAGTCTCCCCTATGTCAGAGATATTCTGCACATTCTCCTGTACCTCCGCCATTCCCAAGCCGACAACTCTTTCCTCATTACATGTTTCAATGGCACTGAGGATTTTTGGGACTCCCTCTTCTGACAACAACAGATCATCGGTGATAGTGACTTTTTGAAACTCCGATTCTTGCATGTCGTATCCTTCCGGCCACAACTCCACACTCACCGGAAAACCCAAATTATCGAAACTCCACATGAAAGAGAAATGCAGTGCCGGTAAAGGGCCCCTAACTTTCATTCGGATTGCAGAGAGATCCGTCCTATTTCGTGTCAGAACACTTAGTTCGGTCAATCCACCAAATCTATTTCCCAATGCCTCAAAGCTTTCCCTGTTCCAGAGGTTGAACGGTACTCCCCGTACTGCAATCCAAAAATCCCGCTCTGTCGGATGCTTGTACAACTATTGGACTTCTGTCCACAGTTGTTCTAGCTTGGGTTACACTCACAAGTCCTCGGAGCATTTTGAAAGAAGGTGACCCCTGCAATGTCTCACAAGACTTCAAGTAGACGATGGTTATCTCTCAACTATTGTCTTGGGTATCCTACATCGCCGTAGCATTTATCGCAATAAAAAATTGGGTGGATATCGGCAATTGGGTCGCCCTCATAAAGAACGATTCAAAAACCAATCTTGAAGATGAAGTTGATGATGAATCTTGGTTTTTGGTTTTAGCAGCTGCAAGTGGAACTGTTTTTCTTTTGGTAGGTATATTTTTCTTCTTCCAAGTCTGTTTTGGTAAGTACAACTATAATTTAACTCCAACCATTGTGATGATATGCGTTAGTGTTATTATTTGTATCCTTTTTTGTGATTTTTTCGGGCCACATGAAGGGAATACGTAAAGTTAGTTTTTGGCTTTCCACTTGAACTCAGAAATCAGAGAGTTCAGTTTAGAGAACTCTTGTTTTAATTTTTTTTGTTTAGAAAAATATCAAAAGAAAACTTGGTCTGATTTATTTTTCTTTTTATGCCTTGTACTACAATTATTCTTGTCGGCCCTATACGCTACCTTTCCTAATAGTAGTAGAATTTTAAGAATTTTTCTAATAAAACGACCTCTATTTCTTCTAAGTATATCTCTGCCTACCCCCTAACCCAACCTATAACCTTAAACCACCAGGCCCGACCCACCCATTTCAACCCATCCATATAACATATCAAAACTCAGACTTCTCTTCTTTTCTTACTCTTTTCTTTGTCTCTTTATCCCGTCCATCACTCATTTTAAGAGAAGAGAGAGAATGAGGGAGAGAGATAACAGAAAGAAGATCGCAGACAAAGAGACTTACACAGGAACCGATACTCGTCAAACCCTAGCTTGCCATTCCCAACGAACATGAAGCACTACATAGACTCAAGTTGTGGATGAATTTTTTTTGTTTCAGATTCTTGTTAAGGGTATGCCCTAAAAATAATGTTACCGAAGTCAATAGTTTAATAAATAATATATTATTCTTGTTTAACATGCATAATGAGATATGATCTATAATGAATTATACATACACAAGTGGTGTATACGCGGAAAGATATAATTCATTAGAAGATGTTTAATGTTCATAATTTAGATAAACTATATTTATCGGGCAAACTATAATATATCAAGTTGATTGTGTAAGCAATGTGGTGTATCTCCATCACATAGGTAGAGGCCTTTCTAAACTGATATGTTGTTGTACAATAGTTTGTTCCTCACAGGTTTGAGTAAGCCTGAAAGGGTGATGAGAGGATCATTTCTAAGGACTATGTAAAGACAAGGATCCCAACCCAAGTTTTAACCATGCTCGATAGTACTTCATCCACCTCATGGAAAATTAGAAGATAGGGGTTGTTGGCATGAACTAAGCTCTTAATAAGTTTTTTAAATCAAGGGAGAAACAATATCAAATGGTAGAATATAATATTGTTAATGATTGTATTAAGCTACTTCATACTTGTAAAATGAATAAAGGGATAACAAACATCAAATGGTAGAATCATAATAATATTCTTGGCAAACTACTTTCAAATGATATCAAAAAGTGTATTAGTCTGTAAGTCTCTAGTCTTTTTTGGGCTTATTTAATATATTATGCTTGCATATCAAAAAAAAAAGGAAAAATTATGATGATGAGGCTCGCAGATTTGGCCACAAGGCGACTTCAGAGCGGCTAATAGCGTAGGGCGTATAAGGAATTACCACACAGGATGATCACGATTGTGGTGGAGAGACTTCAGAGGATCTTCTGTACCCATGATGGTGTCCCCATCGTGCTTCCCGCATTAGCCATGCAAAGGGGTCATTTGTGATATCAAAGGCGATCTTGCTGCGCCCTTGCCTATCGTGACCTCCAAACTAAAACCTCTCCCATCTAAATCCCTCAAGATTTAGGGCTGATTGAGGAGCCCACGACCTCCAACAAACACAACAGTGTTTACTGTTTCAATAATTTTCTTCACACCTCTTTCATTAATGTTCAAACTCTTTAAATAGAGTTTTACAATTACAAACACCTCTAACTAAAACACCCACGTACACAAATAATATCCCTAAAAATATGGAACTCTATCCACTAACAAATAACAACTAAATCAATTAAACCCACGTTTATCTAACCCCTAAATTCTTAAAACATAGTCAACACTTTAACTACCCATAACCCCACACAAAAACGTGGAAGACTAATTCTACTAACAACTCATATCCCTAAATACAAGAAATTATTGCATACATTTAACTAAAAAAATAAATTAAAATAAAATCTAAAACTTAAATTAAGAGAACCGTATCATTCCTCCCCTGTTGAAATTACCCTTGTCCTCAAGGGTAAGTGCACCCATTCTCCATATTGTAGCACCCCTTTTTTTTTTTATAGCCTGTACAAACAATGAAATAATTTCACCAAAATTCTTAAACTTATTTTGGAAGGTATGCCAAATACTAATTGTCTCCTCATAATGGAAATTGTGATTCTCCTTTTTCCGATGTACTTCAACAAAATTATTATGTAATTCAACACAATAATTTTTTCCTTCACCAAATATTTTTCGTCGAGACCTTCGTTGTAGATTCTTCAGTCTTTGAGGAAAGATTTTCTTTTGACGAAGAAAATATTTTGTAAGCACCACAGTTGATGACAACCTTTTTTGGACATGAAGATGGGCAATAGATTTTTTCACAATCTGCATTTCTGACTCCATTAGCTCAAGCATTTCTATCCGAAATTTTTGTAAATCTTTGCGCAATTCGTTGATGATCTCCATCTTTCGTGCTATAACCCACTTCAAGAATCAACCGCTCTGATACCACTTTGATACGATCCCGAAGATTGTATCTAAAAAACTAAATAAAAATTAGAAAAATAGAAGATTAGGAGAATAAGGATAGGATTCAGGCTGATGGAGGAGCCTGTGACCTCAAGATTTAGGGCTGATTGAGGAGCCCACGACCTCCAACAAACACAACAGTGTTTACTGTTTCAATAATTTTCTTCACACCTCTTTCATTAATGTTCAAACTCTTTAAATAGAGTTTTACAATTACAAACACCTCTAACTAAAACACCCACGTACACAAATAATATCCCTAAAAATATGGAACTCTATCCACTAACAAATAACAACTAAATCAATTAAACCCACGTTTATCTAACCCCTAAATTCCTAAAACATAGTCAACACTTTAACTACCCATAACCCCACACAAAAACGTGGAAGACTAATTCTACTAACAACTCATATCCCTAAATACAAGGAATTATTGCATACATTTAACTAAAAAAATAAATTAAAATAAAATCTAAAACTTAAATTAAGAGAACCGTATCATTCCTCCCCTGTTGAAATTACCCTTGTCCTCAAGGGTAAGTGCACCCATTCTCCATATTGTAGCACCCCTTTTTTTTTTTCATAGCCTGTACAAACAATGAAATAATTTCACCAAAATTCTTAAACTTATTTTGGAAGGTATGCCAAATACTAATTGTCTCCTCATAATGGAAATTGTGATTCTCCTTTTTCCGATGTACTTCAACAAAATTATTATGTAATTCAACACAATAATTTTTTCCTTCACCAAATATTTTTCGTCGAGACCTTCGTTGTAGATTCTTCAGTCTTTGAGGAAAGATTTTCTTTTGACGAAGAAAATATTTTGTAAGCACCACAGTTGATGACAACCTTTTTTGGACATGAAGATGGGCAATAGATTTTTTCACAATCTGCATTTCTGACTCCATTAGCTCAAGCATTTCTATCCGAAATTTTTGTAAATCTTTGCGCAATTCGTTGATGATCTCCATCTTTCGTGCTATAACCCACTTCAAGAATCAACCGCTCTGATACCACTTTGATACGATCCCGAAGATTGTATCTAAAAAACTAAATAAAAATTAGAAAAATAGAAGATTAGGAGAATAAGGATAGGATTCAGGCTGATGGAGGAGCCTGTGACCTCAAGATTTAGGGCTGATTGAGGAGCCCACGACCTCCAACAAACACAACAGTGTTTACTGTTTCAATAATTTTCTTCACACCTCTTTCATTAATGTTCAAACTCTTTAAATAGAGTTTTACAATTACAAACACCTCTAACTAAAACACCCACGTACACAAATAATATCCCTAAAAATATGGAACTCTATCCACTAACAAATAACAACTAAATCAATTAAACCCACATTTATCTAACCCCTAAATTCATAAAACATAGTCAACACTTTAAATACCCATAACCCCACACAAAAAAGTGGAAGACTAATTCTACTAACAACTCATATCCCTAAATACAAGGAATTATTGCATACATTTAACTAAAAAAATAAATTAAAATAAAATCTAAAACTTAAATTAAGAGAACCGTATCACACCCATCCTCCATAAAGGACGGGGGTAGACTTTTAACCATTGATTGGAGGTGCCATGTCGGGTGGCCTTGTCATATTAGATGATGTTTTTGTCATCCATGTGACGCTGTGGCATATATGTGGTAGTACATAAAGAAATTAGCAATGTATATGGTCCCACCAGTTATTGAAATGCTAGCCCCATGACATTGTCATCACAAATTTTAAGGATTGCATTGAAGATAATAAGAAAGATATACATCACTTATGATGTATACGAGGTACTTTTACTTGCAAATAGATTAAGTATGCGCGAATTTTAGTTGCATATAAATTTTATGTACGATGTACATTTACTTGCACAAAGGATGAATGGCGAGGAGATGCCTACAACTCTAATAAAATCTTAGAGAGCAAAAGTCAGGGAGAAAGTGCTTGCGTTAAGAGCCTTAATTTAAATGGGGCAAAGTGATCAAGAGAGAAGAGAGGGACCTTCATTGTTTTTCTCTGAAATCCAAT
Organism: Macleaya cordata; assembly: GCA_002174775.1. Classification (NCBI taxonomy): domain Eukaryota; kingdom Viridiplantae; phylum Streptophyta; class Magnoliopsida; order Ranunculales; family Papaveraceae; genus Macleaya; species Macleaya cordata. Next base: position 60,816 of record MVGT01001785.1, read on the forward strand.
AAGTGCAAAGAGAAGAGAGGAAGAGGAAAGAAATAAAAGATAAGAGAGCTTGCAACCGACCCTCATATAAATCGTATACAAGAGAAATGCGGAATTTTGCTTCATAGAAACATTGTTTCACCATCTTCCTGTGACTTCCGACTTGTTATCCTAAGATTGGTTCATAGTCTAAAAGACACAAACTTTGATGCATTGTTTGTCCTTGTTACTCTGACATTTTCTTTCTTCCCAGTATCTTGAAATGTGTGGGATTGTTGGTATTTTGAGAGGTGTATTTCAAAATACATTTGATATAAGGGTGTATTAGTAAATACCTTTATTTTTTGGGATTTGTAGTTAATAATTATTGGACCCACATTTTAATTAAAGTAGTTATTAATTTGTGAGGTCCACCTTTTGTTGCAAATTACCAACACATCATTCAATATTGGTGTTGTTTGATGTGTTTGGGGTATGTATGAATGGGTATGTTGAAAGGGTATAAAACTCAAACAACACAACCCATTCTTTATGTGCAAAAGCAACCAGTCGACTCCTTTCAATGAACTAATTAAAATTATTTTTCTCCCTCTCATCGCCTCTTGTTGCCCCTATTTCTTTCCAATCTGTGTTCACTTTAAGTGTGCAATATTAACTGTATACATTATTGTACTTGTGTGCTCTTGCCAAAGAATAAGTTTAAAGTTGTTCATAAGAGTCCGTTATTGAGAGTGCACTCTTACTAGATTGAGATCGTTGAATCCTGGAGGGTAGACGTCATTAACACTTATGTTGCACCCGGATATTATCTTAGAGGGGCAAAATCTACTCTTAAAGACAATACCTATCACGCCTCGATCTTTTTCTTTAATATTTGTGTTCGTCAATTTTGCATCTATTTCTCATAATTATTCCAACAAAGAGGAGAAAAAAGGAAAAAGATTAATAGAGGAAGTCAATAAATGGTCATAAATAGAGATAACGTGAGAAAGAAATTGGGTTTGGTGAAAAAAAAGCTAATAAGTGGAGTATCACTTTCCTTGTATTTGTGGGCCCAATAGCCCCCTCATGCATGTTTCTCTAACTCGGACTTAATGTCCAACTCAGCGGTGACCGAGTCTAAGTCGAACTAAGTCGACTCGCCCGAGTCAAACCGTGTCAGCACATAACGATCACCATTATACACTTCTTTTATATATATTAATCACTATTATACACTTTCTATAAATATATGACGTATACTCTCCATACATTTAAATATACAACTGTATATACTTTTCATACACTTAAATCTACAACTGTATCTACTTTCCATGTACATACGAGAGACACAACACTTTCCATAGAATCTATAACAATACTTATGAAAATTTTTGAATTTTATAAAACTCTCAATATTCTTGAATATCTTACAGGTTAGCAACTACAAAATCAAACCTTATCATATACATACAATCAAAACTTAGTTACCAAATGCATGCAACATCAACCGTAAAAAAAAATAAAATGAGGCAACAATATCTCATATAGCTGAAAAAGGCAAGCCAACGTACACTACAAATCTAAAATTTACAAAAACTTGACAAACAAAAAGATTTAATTGATGCAAGTTTTTTTTTTTGAAAAAAAGTCACACAAAAGTACCTTACTATCATGACTCGATCGAGTCATCCTAGTTGAGTTGAGCGAGTCGACCGAGTCACAACCGAGTCAAGTCGAGTCCAATACCAGTCGGGTTTGGTTATGGTAAGTTAGCTATGTTGCTGCCGAATCTGATCTGAGTCAATCGAGTCAGGTGCAACTCGGCCAAGTCTGCAAACCATGCTCTTATGAGCACACATTTCTTTAGTTTGCTAAATGCATCCGAATTCTTTTGAAGGCCCCTACATTTTACCTATTGCATCGAGATGATCCAACGATTGAATTTTTTGGGAGGATAATCTTATAATCAATTTAGATCGTCTTAACATAAAATCACATATTTATTTTTGGGGTTAAGAAATCTGATCTTTTTTATGAGGATAATTACAAGAAAAAAAAAAATCTCCTTTCGGACTATCTCTATTTGGAAAATAATTGGACCCCACGAGCCCGTGTAAACAAAGTGTAACTATAACTTTGGTGCAAGTGTGCAACAAGTTAACTCCTGATCCCAAACGCCGGCCCTAAAGGGTATTTAAGAGAATTCGGATTTCAGGATGCATAATGTATTTGGCAACCCCCTTTATTTATACCCTCCTCACCCTTCTTTTTCTTTTTTTCTCTCTTCCTTGCAAACAGATCGCTGAGAGTCTCTTGAGAGGTAGATATAGAACTGATCACCCACCCACTCTTATACGAAAACCTAAAACCAAACAAAACACAAAGTAACAAGGAAGAAGAAGATATTTGATAATTAGGGTTTCAAAAAAGAAAAGAAAAGAAGGTTTCAATCAACTCATCGATCTAATGGCGGACGCGTATTGTTCGGACTGTAAGAGAAGTACAGAAGTGGTGTTTGATCATTCGGCAGGAGATACGGTTTGTTCAGAGTGTGGGCTTGTTCTGGAAGCTCATTCAATCGATGAGACATCCGAATGGAGAACCTTCGCTAATGAATCAGGTGATAACGATCCTGTTCGTGTTGGTGGCCCTTCAAACCCTCTTCTCACTGATGGCGGTCTCTCCACTGTAATCTCCAAACCTAATGGTGCCTCTGGTGATTTCCTCTCTTCTTCTCTCGGTCGTTGGCAGAATCGTGGTTCAAATCCCGATCGTACCCTTATTCAAGCCTTTAAAACCATCGCTACCATGTCTGATAGGTTATCCCCCTCCTCTCTCTCTCTCTCTCTCTCTCTCTCTCTCTCTCTCTCTCTCTCTCTCTCTCTCTCATATATATATAAATCTCTGTCATTCTATTTTTTTTGTTTTTTTGATTACTTTTGCACCAAATTTGTTATCTCCTACGGTGTGGATTTGTGTTCGTTGTGTTGTATGTATGCAAGCTAGGAATTTTTATTGTATTCCGTAACAAAAATTGTTTGAATTCGGTTGTGATTTGATTTCTTATGGTATTATTAGGGTTACAATTAGAATTTTCACTGTAATAACAAAAGAATTGTTTGAATTCGTTTATACTTTGATTGCTTATGAATTATTAGGGTTAACGATGATTCTTCTTTCTTACCCCTGAAGTTTTTGATTCTACATTTGTTTGAGATACTAATATGGATTCAAATAGTGTTTTCTGTGTTTTTTGAATTGCAAAAACAACTGATCACTCTCTCTCTCTCTCTCTCTCTCTCTCTCTCTCTCTCTCTCTCTCTCAATCTCTTTATTTGATTTCATTTGCATGCATCAAATTTGTTGTCTGATGTGGGATGTGGGATTTGTTCATTCTGTTGTATGCAAGCCAGGATTTTTATTGTCGTTTGTAGCAAAAAATTGTTTGAATTAGGGTTATAGTTTGGTTGCTTATGTATTATTAGGTTTAAGGATGATGATGCTTTTTTCTTACTCTGAAATTTTTGGCTTTACATTTGTTTTAGATACTACTATATGGATTTAAATACTGTTTTCTTTTTATTTTTATTGAACAAACCCGTTTCAAAATTTTGATTGAATAAATAACTGATTCAATTAACAATTGTGTGTTTCCAGATTGGGCCTTGTTGCAACCATAAAGGTACTACTCTATTTATTTTTCCCTTATTTTAATTCATTAAATGTTTATTTTTAATGTATAAATAATTGTTTTCCTTCAGCGAGCAAGAGCTATATATTTCAAAGGAAAGAAGCCGAACTTTTAGGTTTATCTAAATGTAATTGAGGGTCTTGTGAGTTGGTTAGGTATCATAATATCGATTAATTCAATGATGGTATGAATTATTTCTTAGGATGGTTTTCATCTCTGACAGAATGGTTTCCATAGAAAGTACTCAATTATTTTTCAATTCCTAAGCCGATTTCATAGCCTTGAGATTGTGCATGCTCATTGCTCATGCAAGATGTGACTTAATTAAGCTCACCATCTTTCGCTACAGAATTGGCATGTCTGTCAGTGTCTGTGATAGTTCGGAAGAAGTCTATGTTTGTTTACTTTTTTCAACACCAAGATGATGCTGTTAGAGGGATAAATTTCTGCTAGGGAAGTTTTTTAGGAAGGATGGCATGGTAATTGTTTTGGATTTTGGAAAAAAAAAGAAGAAGATACAGCTCAATATCTTGACTCCATGATTTTGACTTCAGAAGAGACCTTGAAGATTGAACCTTTGTTTCATCAAAAAAAAGAGATTGAACCTTTGTCATTCCTAGCAGCTCCATTGGTTTCCCTCCAATCAGGATTATTCTTTGCAGTTAATGGCTAAGATACATTTCGTTGTAGTTGAGTTTTACCTTTCCAGGTCTTCACTTTTTTCGTTTTAGATATCTTTAATTCAGTCTGTCTCCCTTCATTCTCCTCCCAAATCTCAACACCACATCAGTGGGACAACGAGCAACCGACTAGCGCATTAACAACGTAACTTCTAAAATAGAAACACAATGCTTCCCCACCAACACTGGTTTAACTATCATCAGCACCTATAACTCCATTTTATCCCCTTACGAAGTTTGACATTCTCACAGAATTCATCTTCCCAGAACCCAATCTTGTCTATATCTATCTCATATCTTATAGTTTACCAAACTTATCCAATGGTTCTGTATCCCATTCTTTACATGCTTGGGGGAATTATATGGTCAGTTCTGATTAAATATGTAGAATCTGAACCTACTATGTACATCAGTTCTGGTGTCAAGATACTCATATTCTGAAGCTATTAAATCAGTTGCTTCTATAGTACTATGCTTGTTTTTGTTAGGAATTAGGACTTAGGAAAATGACTTATGTTGCAAGTCTATACCATAAATTGGTCCCTACTATGCTTGTTTTTGTTCTTTTATTTTCTTGCGATATACTAACAGTTACTTTGTCTATTAGTTTTACCTTTTCCTATTTTGAATGATCAATTGTATTAGAAAGTATGGGTCAGATTGGTTGACGCTTTCCCATGTGGGCTACAAGAAGACAAATCAAGATCTGGATTTTGGTAAGAATGATGTTATCAATGTTGGAGATAATCATCACATAAGGTAGTCGCACTATGAAACTTCTACCTATTTAAAAGTGGACTCAAGGCCAAAGGAAAAATGAATGGTCAGAATGTTCTAAGATCTAGTCCACTTTTGATAGGACTAGAAGTTTTGGATTTGGTGGATTTCTTTGAGGATCTCCATGTATAGGTAGGTCATCCTCACCCAAACTCAGCCCTTGATTCATCTCCTAGAGGGTCCTTTGAGTGTTTCCTTCAATCCCAAACCTTACAAATATGCACTACCGTGTTCGTACTCCGTAGGTGTATGATACAAATCAATATCCTATATTCCTATCACATTATCCATTAATTCTTCGTAAAAAAAAGAAAAAGAAGATAATATAGGCCCTGCTTGGTAATCCGTGTGAATATTTGAGAATGTTCACGGCTAAAGTTTTATATAAATGTGCTTTGGACCTTTGGTTGTGGTTGTATAGGTGCAATCATTAAAATAATTTGGTAAAAGAGGGTGTTAATCTATGCAGCCATTATAAAAATGCAACCCTCTTTTAGCAAATTTATGTGGGGTCCCATTGCAAATTAGTTTAGTGATTGCACCTATACAACCACAACCAAAGCACATTTTATGGAATTTTGGCCTTGAATATTCGCTAATATTAACAGCATACCAAGCACAGCCATCGTTGATACAAATCAATATCCTATCACATTGTCCTTGTGTATTCTTAATATTTAACATCTCTAATACGTAAATCTGTTGCTTATTTAACTGCATTATGAGTTTCGACTCACCCAACAGATTCTTCTTCTTCTTCTTCTCTTATCATGAAACAGCTACTCCTTTGGTTGGTTTTGTTGTTGATTGTTTTGCTGCATTGAATGTGTACTGTTATTTTCTTTTTTAGTGCTCTTGCTACTATGTCCATGTAGCTTCGAATGCTCTCCGAATCTCCTTTACTGATTGTTCCCTAATTTGATATGCAGGATCGAGCCAATGAGATATATAAGAAGGTGGAAGATCAGAAATCCATTAGAGGAAGAAATCAGGATGCAATTTTGGCTGCTTGCTTGTACATTGCTTGTCGACAAGAAGACAAACCTCGCACCGTAAAGGGTATAGCTTTAGCTTAACAGCTGGATGCATCTTGATTTATCTTTCTCAATGTGTTGAGCTTCATTTGAACTCGTGGGTTTCAAATAGAAATTTGTTCCGTTGCCAATGGAGCCACAAAGAAGGAAATTGGCCGGGCAAAAGAGTACATTGTGAAACAACTGGAGGTAGAGATGGGTCAGTCAATGGAGATGGGAACAATACATGCTGGAGACTTTCTGGTGAGTTGGTTCATGCAATTCTCCAGTTTCTTATCTAATGTCGAAACGGTGGTCCATTTGTTGCCATGTTTTATATTACTTTATAGAGCTGTCATATAAAACAAATTCCTTCTTGCTTAATCTACAGAGACGTTTCTGCTCCCATCTTGGAATGACAAACCAAGCTGTTAAAGCTGCCCAAGAAGCAGTCCAGAAGTCGGAAGAGCTTGATATAAGGTAAGTCTAGTTTTCATTTTGATTTCACACTGCGTAACGAAATCTTAATCAGTGTGATTTATTCTCTCTTCTCATTTTTTCTCTTTTCTTTCTTTTTTTTTTTTTCTTAAGTTCCTTTTTATCATGTATTTTATGTGGTCCTCTTCATTTGGTTATTATTTCATAAAATTCGAATTTTAAAAAAAGAAGATGTTGATGATGCTTCTTGTCTTCTTGATGCCATTTAACTGTTGTCCTTTCAAACACACATTTTATAATGATCTCTTCTTTTGCAGGAGGAGCCCCATTTCAGTTGCGGCAGCTGTTATTTACATGATAACTCAGCTATCTGATGAGAAGAAGCTTCTTCGAGGTTCTTTAAGTAGTAGTAGTAGTACCATTTTCATTACATAGTCAGATTATTCTTGAAGTTTTATTAAGTGTTCTTAATGGGTGTGCACGTGCAGATATTTCGCTTGCAACTGGAGTGGCTGAAGGCACCATCAGGAATTCCTATAAAGACCTTTATCCTTATGCTACAAGACTGATACCTACTTGGTATGCCAAGGAGGAGGACCTCAGGAACCTCTGCAGCCCTTAAACCACAAACACAAAAAACAAAAACAAAAGCGAAAAAAATACAAAATCATTTGCATACATTGTTTCGGACTTCTACTTCTTCGCTGCCCGCTGCCGTGCCACTGCTATATGGAAACTGAAAGATCCTTCTTGTAGTGTTTTCGGCGGGTAGGATAACAAACAGTTTTTCGTAATTATTAATGGTATAAACTTTTATAGAACTCTTTGAAATTTCCTTCCAGATTTTTATCTTACTCAATTTTATTATATATGCTTGTTCTGGACTGTGTTGGATCAAATTGTCTTTAGTTTTGCAGCTAGGAAGGATTTGGATACGCAGGTGTCAGTAGGTAGCTAGTAAATGGTTAAGGGGCACAAGCTAATGGTAAATGAAAGTCAATGTTAAAATTGACTTAAAAAGGAAAGGGTTTCTAAAGAGTAACTAGCACTAGTCAAACTAATAATTATAGTTCTTTTTTGGTAATAAATTTTTTTTAGGTTCACTTGGAAATCTCTTCTTATTCGTCTCCTAGCACTTTTGAGTACCTGTACCCCACATTACATTGTACTCCACTCCAAAAACCATCTACCACGATTTGCAAGTTGTTAATGGTGGTTTGACCATTAATAAAGGAGTTTACACTACCATTAATGGGTATTGGGTCTGGAACCTTTGTGTATGATTGAGACATTTGGAACATTTAGGTTAGAACTTAAGTAACTAGAGCGTAGAGCGGGAGCGTCGGAGCGCCAAATTTAATTTGACCTATGGTTCGGAGCGCTTGTGTATATGAGTTAGGATCTAATCAATTCATATAATGTGGTTATAAGATATTTGTGGATTCAACATGAAAATGATCTAAGGGATTATTATTTTTTATAGGAATGATCTCCTCATCGTTTATATCATCCTCATAAAAAATCATACTATTTTAAAGCTTCTAACACCTTCAAATAATATCCAATGTATGTCCTAGATCCGTTGCACGTGTCAAGACGATGAAGTAGACAACCAACATTTCCCATACAGTAACACAGGTTACACAACTGCTTAAAATATTGAGTATTTTAACACGCGTACGTCTTCATTCCTTGTGGATGGTACAAAGTGTGTTGACTGTTGACCGTTTTTAATGCTGAAGTCTTTAAAATGTGTTAATGAACTTCAATTCGCGGTTTCCAAACTGGGAGCGCGGTTTACAAATTCTGGGAGCGCGCTCCCAACGCGAATCCGCTCCCAAACCGTGAAATCGCGGATTGGGAGCGGATTGGGAGCGGGAGCGTCCAACAGTTTGAACGAATCTGGTTACTAAGGTTAGAACCACTAGGTGTATGAATTGGACTTTCAGGTTAGAACCTCTAGATTTATGGTTGGGACTTTAGGTTAGAAACTGTATTACTGGTGTTTTTTAGATTTTCTGACGTGAATTTTAATTTTTTTTTTTAATGTTGTTTTTGTTGCGGGTTCGGATATTAATGTTGAGGTTCCAGACCCTGATACACCTCTCTCATAACCAACCCCCTCCAGGTCCAATATCGATGACTGTGCACTAGGCTTGAGGAGAAGGAATGATTGAAGAATGGTTGGAGTACGCGCGGTTTGTTGGATGAAGAACAGGTTCGGTTGTTGGAGTTCGGTGGTGATTTGAACTTGGGGCATCATCTCTGCTTCTAAGTTCTAACTTTTAAATGCTTGTATTTTTTTAAAAGATGATTTTAAATGGTCAAATCCATTTGACTGGTTTTTAGAAACACTTGCCTCTATCAATTTAGTGAGAAAACCATCCACTTTTTTGTTTAGTTAAAACTCTATCCAGCTCTAACTTCGATACTTTTATGTGTTAGTTCAATTGATTTTTTTTTTTTTAATTATTTACCAACTTTACGCTGTTAACCTTCTTCTATTTTAATATAAAGTATCAAATGTTTGTTTAGTACATCTTCTATACATTAAAACGGGACGATATTTTTTTAGCATCTTGGGTAAAGGATAAATTTGCCTTTATACTCTTTAATTCTCATTCGGACAAATTTTTCCTTATTATATAAATGATTAAAATAACCTTATTTTCTTATTTTCTTTCGCACGCATCTCCACACGCACTTTATGCGTTTGGACATCTAAACTATAGGGTGAATGGACAACTATGTTACGAATCACATGCGCATAGCGCGTGTGAGGAGGCACAGGGTTATACCTAGTTTGTGTAAAAGCAAAACGTAGATATTTTTCTCTGTGGTAGCTCAATTGACTTTTTATATTGTTTACCAATTTTACCCATTAGCTTCTATTGTTTGTTTACTAGTACTACCTCACCACCACCCTACCACAACCCCTACCACTGCCACCTCCACCACCACAACATCACCAACAACAACACCAACACCAACACCAACACCAACACCAACACCAACACCAACTCACCATCGCCACTGCCACAACCATCATTTATACCATCATGATAAAACCACAATTTCTGGGCCCAATCTTGTGGTCCATCTCAATTGGACCCACAACAAACATCGATAATCTTAGGCCGTCAGATTTATAGTACCACCAGCACAGTCGTGTTTGATATTTCCACCGTCTAGGGTAGTCGACTCGTGTGATCCACTTCCAATCGTGGTGAATGTGTAATTGGTGGAACCACAAGAAATCGGATAGTTACTCGAATTGGACATGATTTTATACTATTTTTTTAAGAATAAAATATTAATTATTTTTAAGGAGAATAATATTTAATAGGTTTTTTAATTCAAGTTAATAACTATTAAGAATTTTTATTTTATAGGATTACTATTTTAATAAGATTAGGATTCCTTTTTTCTTGGTGAACAAGCATATGCAAGAGTATAAATACCCCAATAAAGGAGTAGTAGAAGAATAAGAAGAAAACAGTTTGTTGTAGTTACTTCTGTGTTATTTTGGGTTGCTTCTATTGGTTTCTGGATAGGAACCAAATCGGTTCTTATCACACCACCACACAATTTTTACCAAAATAGTTGCAGCATAGCAACTAAAGCAACAAAAATCTAGAAAGGAGTGCAACCAAAGTGGTTGCGCTATAATAGATAGTGCAACTAAAGTGGTTACGCTTTAGGAAATAAAGCAATACGAACCCAGAAAAGTTACCATGTACCACCACCAACACCATCTCCATATCCACAAAAAGTGCAACCATAGTAGGTAATGCAAGAAAAAACCAGAAAAAGTGACGCCACCACCATAGTTACAACCATCACCTCCACCACCACTGCTAAACCTAGTAAAAGTGCAACCAAAGTGGTTGTGCTATAGCAGATAGTAGTGCAACCAAAGTGATTGCGCCTTAGCAAATAAAGCAACACCACCACTGAAGTGCAACAAAAGTGGTTATGCCTTAGCAGATCAAGCAACATAAGCCTAGAAAAAGCGCAACCGAAGTGGTTGCACCATTTCTTAAGCTAAAATATACGCTTGTGGTTTTTTTTTTTTTAAAAAAATTGCTATTGTTATTTGAACTCATTTTCGTCTTGAAAAAATCTTTTTCACAAATTTTTTTTTGAAAAAAATAGATTTTTAATAAAAAAGTGATAACAATTTTTATTTTGAAAAACATAATGATTATAGAATATGCTCTATTTATTTTAAAGCCCCTAGAGAGGGGTAATTCTGTCTACTAACTTCTTGGTCAAATGCATGGAGTTTTAACTAAAAAATATGTTGCGTAGTTTTCTCACCATCATTCTCTTACTAGTCCTTTTGCCTAATCCTCTATTCTTTGAATCCTCAAATGTGTTCCCCTCTGCCATTCACTAGCCACCTAATAACAACATCCTTTAGAAAAGGCCAAACCTTGTAGCACCCATATTTTTTGAAAATGCCCCCCCACTTAAAAAGGAGCCCAAAATAAAGAACATAAGTTCTAGTTCCACCTAACTAATAACCTACTTCTCTTACACCTCGTTTTTGGCATGTAGGTCTCAACGGAGATGATCAAATACACAGATCATCTTCACGATAATTTATATCCTACTAAAAATTTAACTCCATCTAAAGTTCATTTAAATTGTTATCCGAGTCATTCATTTTACCATTTGCACCGCTAAACTTCTAGTTGGGTTGAAAGTTTTATAATGATGTGATTGGTGAGGATAATTGACAGGGTGAAGATATCTTCTTCACAAAGATCTATATGTGAGACCCACGTATCGATGTAGACGAAGTGTAAAAAATAAATGGACATGAGTATTAATAAATAAAAAATGTGGTGGAATTTGAACTTCCCTTTGTTTTTTTGGGTCGTTGTAAGTGGAACGAGTCTTGGCCTTTATCAAAACGAGCCTGATAGTAGGACCTCCAACACGGATGGAGGGATTACTCTTTTTTTGGGCCTTTAAGCCCAAAGTCCATTTGTTAGGCTCTCCTCCGATAATTCCACCCTACATATATACGCCCCACCACTTCATATACCCTACCAATAGTGCCTCCACCACCGCACTCCCCACACGTACCTCATGCGTGACAAATTAATTTTGCCCCCTCACTCGCGCATAATTGGCAAATTATACAATGCAATATTATGGGTATTAAGTTCTCTCTCCTTTTTCTCTCTCCTTTTTTTTTTAATTATTTGGCTCAGCTTAGGGCAAGTACTATGGTATTCCCCAAAGTTTGGTACTTCAAGCCTCAAATGGTAGTTAGAAGGAGGGGCAAGTACTAAAGTTGAGGCACCAAAATTTGAGGCAACGTTAGATGGGGTTTGATTTGGGCGACAGAGGGAGTGTGGGGTGATACTCCCTTTATCATCCCCTTTTCATTTGGTTTCAATTTTTTTTTGTATGACAGTTTTCGTATGTTTCAAAACACCAAGCCTGTGGAACTCACTTGGATACAATCTAATAGTTAGGGCCCGTTTGGTTCGCGATTCAAAAACTAATTTTTGAAAATGAAAAATGATTAGAAATCACGATTGTATTTTTTGAATTTTTAAAATCATAAAAAGTATTTGGTATCAAATCTGAAAATTGTTTTTAAATTTTGAAAACTCAAAAAACCTGTTTGGTATAGTATTTTAAAACTATTTTCAAAATTAAAAACTTGGAGGCTTTTTTTTTTTTGAGTAAACTACATAAAAAACACCCTAGTTTAGATAAATTATACCCAAAATCTTCCAAAAATACCCTTTTAGTTTTTTATGTCTAGATCTTTTATTTTTCAATCTAGACCATTTATTCTTCAATTTAGACCATTTATTCTTCATCTAGACCCACAAACATAAATTATAAATTCTCACACTAATAATGAATATTATAAATATATAACAATCATCTTCCATATCAAAGTTATCAATATATATTTGATAGGCTACCAACTAGTTAAGCAGGTCTTAAGACTAGACTATTTACGAATATAATCAAGCCACATTGCCCCAGCAATTTGATCTCTAGTTTCATTCATTTGACTAATATTTCCCTCACCCATATCCATGTCTACCCTTTCTTGCCTCACTCCCGAACTTTCTTCATCTACCACAACAAGATCCTCAGCCTGGTATTGATTAAAGAACTCATCACCCCTTGATTACATTCTGATAAAATTGTGCAATGTGCAACAAGCAACGGGAATGTGTCGCTGCCTTCTAGCTGGATAATTAGGCATTAATTTTAGTATGGGAAACCGAGCCTTAAGCACTCCAAAACAACGCTCAATAACATTGCGTAGTGATGAGTGCCTATAGTTAAATAATTCCATCGGACCCTTTGGTTGTCTGCTTCTTCTTCTATAATCGCGCAAGTGATAACGTTCTCCACGATAGGGTGAGAGAAACCCAGGCATATTTGTATAACCAGAGTCGACGACGTAATATTTTCCTGTGGACAATACATCTAATAACTTTAATCCATTCAAATTATGATAATATATCTTATTAGTAAAAATAACTTTCATAATTAAAGTTGTACTTTATACATTCTTTAGGCAAAGGGAACTCATTGTCTTCTTTAGCAATAACATCGAATAAAATTCTTGAGTCATTAGCTGTTCCTTCCCATCCCGTGTAAACAAATGTGAATAGCATGTCAAATGAACATGCACACATTATGTTTTGTGTCACTTGAACTTTTCTACCTCGATATGGGGTTTGTTTAGAGGCAAGTGCCAATGCACTGATATGTGTTCCATCAATAGCGCCAATGCAATCCTATCAAGTAACAATCCAAATCAAAATATGTTAGCACTTGAATACAATATATATTAATACATATATGAAACTATTATTATGTACTTTACCTTAAACCATAGATAGTATTTAGGATTCCCCATGATCTCGGGAGGTGTCTCATCCATATTTGGAGGTCCAATTATACGGCAGCCAAGACTACATATTGCTTTGAGAATTTTTCTGAAATGCCTTGATACAGTATCATTTGAATGTTGAAACATTTCAGCAACAACCCTATTTCGCGCTGAATGACCAACGGTATACAAAAACATTCCTACCATCTCCTCGACACAGATTGATTTATCATCTTGTAAAAAATCCAGTGTCCTCAAAGTTGAGCATAATTTTGTGAATGTATGCTTATCCATTCTCATTAAATCAAATAACCTATTAGGATGTCCATTCAATAACTCTAACATGTATTCACGACCAGTAAGTTGTGAAGTTCTACATGGCACTTTAATCAATGAATGTGAATAATACTTGTATATTTCTGTGACCAAAAGTAATTCCCCAAAGGAATCATCTGAATCAGAAGATGAGTCACTTTGGAAACTTGTATCGGACATTATCCTATAAAAAATACAAAGAAACAGCAGTCATATACAAATTCAACAACATAATTACCAAAATAACTAATACTTATTTCAGATTCGTATCCACACCAAAGTGTCTACATTCAAACATAACAAAATAGTAACAAGTTCATAAAACTAACAATGAAACCAACAAAATAATAAGTACCTAACATCAAAACCAACAAAATAACAAGTACTCAGTTTAGGACCATATTCCACACCACCTGCCTACATCCAAACTCATCAAAATAGTAACAAGTTCACAAAACCTAACAACGAAACCAACAAAATAACAAGTATTCAATTCAGGATCATATTCCACACCACCTGCCTACATTCAAACACATCATCCACTCATTTCAATCTGTCAAGCCACATTCTTCTCCTTGAATCTGGCATTTTAATAAAGATCCTTCTCCAATCAGAATTAGTAAATTTTTCAATGGCCTTAACATAGACATCATCTTCCACGCCATCCATGGAATCCAATAACTCCATACAATCTTCAATGGATGCTACCTCACGTACAGAAGAAGATGATTCCTTATTTTTTATATGTTCAGTCCTAGCCAAAGTAGCTTCAGTTTTGGCACTTAGAGATTTTGTCCATGCTTCAAGTGCATCGTCCATCTTTGACACCTTAGACACCTTTGATTCTTTTTTCATGGGAAGATCAACAGGAGGGTCTAGAGGACGACGTCGTGATTGGCTAGTGGTATCTGCAGAGCTTGAAGCTTCCACGTGAGCCCCAGAGTTAAGGAATTTGGACTCTAACTCTCTTTCAGTATCTGAATCAGGAGGGTCCTTTCTGGATGAATTATACATATCTCCACTAGCAGTTGTATTACTGAATATCTCGCCAAGCACTTCATAATTTTCTAATCCTTTTTTACGAAAAGATTTTGCAGAAGGGTTTTTCTGCATGTTTAAAATACAATAACATATTAGACTATGCATACATTAATGTATGAATCCTAAACATCAACACTATTCATACCTTAAGGTAGGACTCCCAAAAACTGTCAGTTGCATAAACTTTATTTTTCTCTGGATCCCAACCAATCCCCGTTTGAGCTATTAGTTGGGCAAAGGCACGATGTGACATCCGCAAGCGATTGTATTTTGACTTCAACTTGGGGATGGTATATCTCTTACCAAATTTAGTAAATATTGCATTATCTATAGCACCCCACGTTTCTTATCCAAAGTTGAGGTCTGCAAGCCTTTTTTTGCCTCCTCATGCACTAGTTGAACGAAATAATTCTCAATTGGAGGTGGCCAATTGGCAACATCATCCACATCATCATTCTTTAAAGCCATCCCCACACTATATAGTACAAAGAACAAATTAAAAGAAGGATAAATGTTTAAATGTTGAGGTTCTTATGAGTAGAAAACTAGCTATGGTAGACCATTCAGGATGAATTTAATATCCGCCATCCACACACACACACTATATATATACACCACTTCTAAATAACACCAAAAGAAACAAAGGGGGGAATACAAAGACTACAGACTTTACTATCAAATTAAACAAAATTAAAACAAACACGTTAATATTATGTTACCATTCATTAACGTTGAGATTATAGGTTAATGTTTAGAATTTGGATAGAAAAAACATGCATTATGCGTTTAATTGTGCATCTGCTCATAGGACAATCCTATACCTCCCTCAAATGGGCTTTTTTTTTTTTGCTGACTTGTTCTATGTTTTTTTTCACTTTATGAAACCAAGAAAACACTTTTTCAGGAGCAGCTGGACATATCACTACATTCCCTAAGGAAAACTAACATAGTGAGTGCAAAAATATAATAACCATAAAAACAAAGTAAAGGAGAAAGATAACATGCCAACCTTAACTTTCTCTAAGATAACAAGTGGTCCTGCAACTCCAGAGACAGTTCTATACTCTGCATAATTCATAAAGAAAGAATGAGCTCAATGATCAATAATTTGATGCAGTCTTAACTACTGTCAGCAAAAAGCTCAAGAATGCATCAACGCCACATATATGGAGTAATAATATATCACAAAAAAACTAGCTACATCAATAGATACAAAGAAATGAATTTTTAAGATTGAACTTAACGACCTAATCCTTTCACTAAAACCATCCTTCTTCTCCTTAACTCAACTAGCTGAAGATAATCTTCAAAGTAACTATAACTCCACCATCGAGTAGGAGGTTGCACAAGGTTAAGTCCAATAATAAGCAATTATAGTCAGATCAACTAGTACTATATTGATCAAACAGAAAGAAACTCATGCGAGAAGTAAACTTCGACTTAAGAAGAGAATTGGCAGTTGGCTTATACATAAAATCCATTGGTAATAAATCTACTGTGACAAAATGCATATGGCCCAATTGTACTCTCTTCAAGGCCATGTCTCCCACTCAAAAGATTAGCCATTTAGGTGGAGGTACCCCAAACCTATTTAAAATCAGTGAACTATACTTTTGAGGATTAAAAAAACTCATATCTAGTGGGTAGATCAACATTCATAGTCTTCTCATAACCCCAATGCAGGAGATGCAATGACCGGAGAATTATGTAATTTTTAACAGCTTCGAAAGCTGCTCAACAACCATTTCATTATCGAAAATCGTAACAGCTCGTGAAGCATGCATATTCAAAAAATGACACAATACTTGGGAATTAATTGACATTCTGCCACTATGGGGAAATAAAAGAGACTGGATTCAGTACTCAAAACTTCTATTTCAGGAATTACAGATAAGTTACAGTAGATTAGGTTTTATCTCCGCTGCTACGCCAGACTTAACTAGGTAGCTTTAGGTTTTACCCCAAAATCCAACAAACAGTTGCAAGAACTAACATGAACACTCAGATAATTTTAACATGATCATCTCTTGAATCAGTTTCATGTGAGCTCTACATATAATGTACATATAACAATGTATTTTGATTGGTTCTATTTAATTGATATAAAGTCTAAATATTTATTTTTAATGTCCTTGAATATAGGATCAACTGATCAAGTCTTTATATAACAAGGGATTGGAGGTGGGAATTAAGTATTTAACACCTCCCTTTACATAATCAAGTTTGACGAATTACAATTAATTTGATAGAAAAAGAATTTGTTTGATTTAATTATATGTTATTGTAGGATTTTTTATTATGTATAATTAATATTTATATATTGTTTTATTTTAAATTTGATTGGTCAATTTTTGTGGGATGATGAGATAATTTTCACTGATTTTACCAACAATTAGTTGCCGCAATTAACACATTGTAGTTACATACAATAGTAACTAATGATCTCTATGTGCACCCTGTATGTTTTTATTCACCCTATATGCCTTGGTAGACATATAATGACATCAAAAACTACTTAACCATGAGTTTTTTTTTTTTGATACACAATTAATCATGAGTTCAGTATACCAAAACCCCACTAGGGCTTATAATGTAGTATACATTTGATTTACAAGCACAAAATAGCATACAAATATCTGAAACCCGTAACCTTTTCTCTATGATGTAAGGTTATAGTACGGATCAGATTGACCCAAATGACATCAAGATACCTATTTAAGTACATGAATGCAAAAATTCACTAGCAGATGAGTTACATCCAGTCATTAACCTCCGAATAGTCATGGTGAGGTGAAAGAAGTTTACAGAGAATTGGGAACCAAAAACTTGATTCTCCAACATAAATTGAGATAATAGGTCAATGGTGCAGCAGAAACCCAACAACAAAAAGACCTTTAGTTTTCTCAATCCTCTCTCACTGTTTCCATTTCCTGTTCTTTATGTAACTTCATTTTTGGCTTTAGATATTACACTATAGATTGAATCAGGTGGTTCCAACCCAAACCCAACCATCTCATTAAGCAGAACCTCAGCCTCTTGCCACTTACCATCTTTGCAAAGAACACCAATTGTCAAACCATAGCTAGCTATGTTAGGACCATTCCATTCTCACCCATTTTTTAATGTCACAACAGTATACATGAAGAATCACGCTTCCAGTAGAACTCAACAAAAAACTCAATAATGTCACAATACAAGCAAATAGAAACCCTAGAAAATACCTGAGATTTAGGAAATCTGATATGGGAAGTAATGTTTCCGGATAGAAAATACCTGAGATTTGACCTCCAATGTATTGAAGACCCGTCAATGATTCATCAAATAGAAACCCTCGAAATAGAAACCCTAGAAATGCAAAGAGTGAGAGAGAGAGAGAGTGAGAAAAAGCAAGAGAACGAAATAGACAGAGTAATTCCTCTATACCAGAGGATTTGAGCTCTGATTTTGTCGAAGTCGATTCGACAATGATAAACCAACTAAAAACCCTAAAAATGCAGAGATCAAGTGAGGGAAAGAGAGGGAGAGAGAAAGAAAGAGAAGGAGAGAAAAATAGAGAGAGAGAGAGTGAGAGATAGTGTTACCTTGTAGAGATCCATAGAATTTCAGACGAGAGCTTCAATGGTGGAGAGGAGAGCTTCAATGGTGCGCTGGTTTTTGAAGCCTCTCGACTTGAGCCCGACAACCCCGACCAAAAAGAAAACAGATAAAACAATCTTTTTTCGTTTTATGATTTTACACTATTTTAAAAACCGTTTTATAAAACTTGTTTTAAAAAACGGACCAACCAAACACATTTTCTTCTTTTTTTTCTTTTTACTGTTTTGAAAAACATAAAACTATTTTTGAAACCAGTTAAAAGTAGAACAGTAAAGAAGAGAGAAGAAGAAGAAGAAGAAGAGAAGAAGAGAAGAAGAAGACGTGGGGGATAGAATTAGTTAACTAAATCTCTCCCCCTTATATTTATTATTAGATAGATTCTAATACAAGATAAACTAAAAAATAAAAAGTAGTTTAGGAAAACTAAAATACTGTTCACATGTTACTGTTCACGTGAATAGTAACCCTATAAATAAAAACTACTAAACTACTAAATCTAACACTCCCCTTCAAGCTGGAGCATAGAGATCAAATATGCCCAGCTTGTCACAAAATTGATGAAATGGTGACGGCGCAAGAAGCTTAGTAAGAATATCTGCCAACTGCTCCTCAGATTTCACATAGGGACATGTAATCTGTTTCCTTATCATCTTCTCACGAATAAAATGGCAGTCAACTTCAATATGCTTGGTACGCTCATGGAACACAAGATTACTCATAATGTACGTGGCTGCTTGATTATCACAAAACATCTGCATAGGACCAGGAACCTTAATCCCCATTTCACCAAGTAATGATTGGACCCATAACATTTCACAAATAGTGTGAGCCATAGCTCGATATTCAGCTTCAGCGCTGGACTTAGCCACTACTTGTTGCTTCTTACTACGCCAAGTAACTAGATTACCACCGACAAAGGTACAATACCCTGATGTGGAACGACGATCAACACGATCTCCAGCCCAATCTGCATCAGAATAACCAACTACGGAACCTACTACCGTCAAGGAATCACCAGTTTTCTTATATAATAAGCCACGACCTGGGGAACCCTTAAGATACCGAAGAATTCGACAAACAGCCTCAAAGTGTGGTTTCCGTGGTGCATGCATAAACTGACTAACAACTCCAACTGCATAAGTGATATCCGGACGAGTTACAGTTAGATAGATCAATTTGCCGACAAGCCTTCGGTATCGACCAACATCATTAAAAAGCTCCCCCTGTTCCGCAACCAGCTTCACTGAATAATCCATAGGTGTGTCTGCAGGAGTTGTGCCAAGGAAGCCTGTCTCAGAAAGAAGGTCAAGAACATATTTCCTTTGAGACAGACTTATACCAGCCTTGGAGCGGGCAACTTCGATGCCCAGAAAATAGCGAAGAAGACCCAAGTCCTTGGTGTGAAACTTCTGGCTTAGATAATACTTTAAGTCGGAGATACCTTGAGAATCACCTCCAGTGATAATAATATCATCAACATACACAATAAGAATAATAGTACCCGCCGAAGAGCGACGGACGAATACAGTATGATCAGATACGGCTCGGCTAAAACCATAGTCCTCGAGAACACTACTGAATTTATCAAACCAAGCACGTGGAGATTGTTTGAGGCCATATAATGCTTTCTTCAACCTACAGACGAGGTGCTCTTCGCCTTTCTTCTCATAGCCCGGTGGTTGTATCATATATACTTCCTCCTGAAGATCACCATGTAAAAATGCATTCTTTATATCAAGCTGATATAAAGGCCAATCTTTATTCACTGCCACAGAAATAAGGATACGAACAGAGTTTAACCGAGCAACTGGAGAGAATGTTTCTGTATAATCCACACCATACATCTGTGTGTACCCCTTTGCCACCAATCGAGCTTTCAGTCGTTCAATAGAACCATCAGGAAGATATTTTACAGCATACACCCAACGACAACCAACAGTCTGTTTTCCTGGAGGTAAAGTGGTAAGCTCCCATGTCTGATTTTCATGAAGTGCAGTTATCTCTTCATCCATAGCCAATTTCCATCCAGGTGAAGAAAATGCCTGTGTATGAGACTTTGGAATAGAAACAGAAGACATGGACAAGGCAAACGAAAACAAAGAGGGAGAAACACGATGATATGATATAACATCAGATAACGGATGTTGGGTGCAAGAACGACTACCTTTCCGTTTTGCAATAGGCACATCGAGGTCATCAATGATAGGAGGCGGTGTCGGAGCTTGTGATTCAGAACCTACAGGATCAACAGCTGGAGATGGTTGAGGCCCCCAAGAAACAACCTTTCTTGTCTTGGATCGTTGGTATACCTTTATAGGAGGAGGTGCTGAATTTGACACAGTCGGAGCAGAGTTAGACATAACTGGATCAGAGTTAGACGTAACTGCATCAGGAACAGAGTCTGACGGAGCAGAGTTAGACGTAACTGGATCAGGAATAAACTCTGACCTATCTGGAACAGGAAGAGTAGGAAGTGGTGTGAACCCCTCCCCCTGTCGACCAGACACGACATCAAGATCAATACTATCACCAGAAGGGGAAAAATAAGGAGTTGACTCAAAAAAAGTAACATCCGCACTAACATAAGAACGACGAGTTGTAGGACAGTAACACCTATAACCTTTTTGAGTACGAGAGTAACCTAGAAAGATACACTTAATAGACCGTGCAGACAGCTTATCATGACTCTTAGGACCTAACATATGGACAAAGGCAACACACCCAAACACTCTAGGGGTAACTGTGAAAGGTGAGGCATCAGGATATAAGAGAGAAAAAGGAGATTTTTGTCCTAGAATTTTTGAAGGCATCCGATTGATCAAGTAATTTGCAGTCAAAACGGCATCAGCCCAATACTGTTTGGGAACATTCATGGCTAGCATAAGAGTTCGAGCTACATCTAAAAGATGTCGATGTTTACGTTCGGCAACACCATTTTGTTGAGATGTATTCGGGCAAGTAGTTTGATGAACAATACCTCGGTCCTCACAAAATTTTGTCATACTGTCCTGAGTATATTCTGAAGCATTATCAGAACGCAAAATTTTTATTTCTTTTCCAAACTGGGTCTTGATTTCATTGTAAAACGTGCTGAAAATATGGGGAAGCTCAGAACGATTTTTCATTAAAAATAGCCATGTCATACGAGAGAAATCATCCACAAAGATAACATAATATTGAAAATTAGATAAGCTCTTTATTCGATATGGACCCCATATATCAGAATGAACTACATCAAAAGGATTAGACTGACGACTATCACCACTACTAGGAAATGAACTACGATGATGCTTGCCAAGTTGGCAAGGTTCACACTCTAACTTAGACACTGGACTCAAACGACTAATAATAGACCTTAACTTTTCGACAGAAGGATGACCAAGACGGTAATGCCACTGAATAGGAGAAACCGACGCACTGAGGACAGAGGCAGGTGCACCAACATCCAAATAATAAAGACCATTCCTTTCATGCCCCGAACCAATCTTCGTCTGTGTCCTGAGATCCTGAAACACACAACCAGTTGGAGAAAAGGTTATAGAACAATTAAGGGATTTTGTTAGTTGACTTACAGATATTAGGTTAAAAGGAAACTTAGGGACATATAAGCCAGAGGATAATTTAAGAGTTTTGGTAGGATGAATGTCACCCCTCCCAAGAACAGGACGAGTGGACCCGTCAGCTAACACAATGTGAGAAGGTTTCAACTGAAAATTAGTAAAGGCGGAGGAAATACCAGAAATGTGTGCACTGGCTCCAGAGTCAATAACCCAGGAGGAGGATGTAGAAGGTCCTGCAACACAAGCTGCATTACCTTGATTTGCTAATGTAGCAGTGGAAGAAGAACCTGGAGTCATGGCCTTCAAATGTTGGAGAAGCTGGCCAAGCTGAGAAGATAAGTCTTCACTTCCACCAGAAACAGGAGCAACCGAAGGTGTAGAAGCCTCTGTCTCACTACTGACTTGATTGACGTTAGCAGGCTTCCCCCATTTATCCCAACAATAGTCCTCAGTATGGCCTGTCATACCACAATAAGTGCATTTCCATTCAGAACGGTTGGTACCACGACCGCGACCACTACCACTACCTCTACCATCACCACGGTTAGTTCGACCACCTCTACCTTCACCACGACCACTACGACCACCTCGACCTCCACGACCACCACGGCCTCCTCGTCCTCCAGTACTAGAATACAATGCAGAAGACTCTCGTGAACCAGTGGAAGGGCTAGAATTAGTGCCAAGAGAAGCACGTTGAAGACGAGAGAATGCATTGGCTGCTGTTGGAAGAGTTTCACCTGCAAGAAGCTGATCTTTGAACACTCTGTAATCTGAATTAAGTTTAGAAAGAAACAACGCCACACGAAATTCTTCACGTTGCTTCTTTTGTTCTTCAAGAGAGGTACTCAGAGGTTGATGTAAATCAAGTTCCCCCCATAAACCACGCAACAACCCATAAAACTCCACTAATGACGTTTCACCTTGTTGACTATTAAACAACTGCTCATATATCTCATAAATTCTTGAAACATTACGCTCCTGAGAATACAACTCAGCAAGGGCAGTCCAAACACTTCGTGATGTTTTCATAAATTCAACATTACGAGCCACATGAGGCTCCATACTGTTCCATAACCATCCAAGCACAATAGCGTCATCACGAACCCATACACGATACGTAGAAGTGTCCTTACTAGGAGGCTCTTCTGTTATATATGCCAACTTTTCCTTGCCGACAAGAAAAACTTGTACATCATTGCACCAACCAAGATAATTACCACCATACAACCTAACGGCGGTTATAAACTTACCCATATCATCACCAATATGATAACTAGATTTATTGTCCATTGGAGTAGATTTAGCATCACCCATAACAGCAAGAAGTGGACTGAAAACAATCTTATGAAGCACAAAATAGAGAAAACTCGCTGAATAATATTTAGTATGTAAGGAAGAGGGTAGCGGGGACAAACAGCACCACAAAACAGCACTACCAGCACCAACAGCCACTAAAAACAGCACTAGCAGAACTTAACAGCCACCAAACAGTAAGGAAATAACAACATAAAACTTCCACCTTATGTAACCCGGTAATCTTTATGCATCCACCATACAATCCATTCCAAAAACAAACCCTAGATATAGATCTAGGATCCAAAACACCAAACCACCAAGATTGAGGCACTGTTCACGAATACTATTCACAACACTATTTGCAGCACTGTTCACGAGTACTGTTCACAGTACTATTAAAAACGAAAAAAAAACAATAAAAGGGAAAAATTGTGAAGAGGGCGGATAGAAGAAAACCAAAAAACAGCCCACACTTGATAAGCAAACCCTAAAAACAACTCTTTAATAATTCAAACCTGCAATAAATCACATCTTCTAGCAGCCCTCTACACAAACTACACCACAAAAACGAACCCTAGATACACATCTAGGTTTAACCACCACAGAAAAACAACTCCTACTGTTGTTCTCCTACAAACCAGCAAGTTGGAATAGCCTTTCACCAATAGAGAAGCACAAAAAAATGCTCTGATACCAAGTTAAAAGTAGAATAGTAAAGAAGAGAGAAGAAGAAGAAGAAGAAGAAGAAGAAGAAGAGAAGAAGAAGACGTAGGGGAGAGAGAATTAGTTAACTAAATCTTTCCCCCTTATATTTATTATTAGATAGATTCTAATACAAGATAAACTAAAAAATAGAAAGTAGTTTAGGAAAACTAAAATACTGTTCACCTGTTACTGTTCACGTGAATAGTAACCCTATAAATAAAAACTACTAAACTACTAAATCTAACAAAACCCAAACCAAACGGGCCCTTAATATTCGGTGAAGTTGTTCGCACTATGTAAATCATCCTCACAAAAAATCATCACATTCGAAAACTTCTAACCCCCTCAAAAGGTGACTCTTTTTCTCACCGTTAATTTTCAATCAACTCTTGAAGGGTAAGAAGTTTCCAAAAATTGGAAACAAAAAAAAAACAATTGAAAACCAAAAAATGGTGGCAAGGAGTGTCGCCCCACTCCATTTGTAGCCCAAACCATTTATTTATTTTTTTAAATAATTAATGACAAAGGGAGTGTTGACCCTCAATCCTATGTCACCCTCACTCCCTCTTTCGCCCTCTAGTCCCTCTGTCGATCCCTCTTTTCCTCAATTTCGGCCTCAAATATAAGGCTGGGTGGAGGAATTTAGGGGATGGGGCTCACGTTAGTACTTGCTTTTATCCCTCAAACCTCCCGGAGGGAGCCATAGTACAATATTTTGAAAATACCATAAGAAAAAGGAGAAAGGGATAGGGCCTGCTTTATGGAGGTTGACCTGAAGATTGATACGAATCATCAGACAAAGGAATATAAGGACTTTCTGTCACAAACCTATAAAATCTAACAAGTTCCGACTGGATGTTTTGGTCAGCTGAAAAATCAAGACTTTCCAATCAAAACATTCTGAAACATCACATAAACAG
The DNA here is from genome assembly GCA_002174775.1 of Macleaya cordata. Classification (NCBI taxonomy): domain Eukaryota; kingdom Viridiplantae; phylum Streptophyta; class Magnoliopsida; order Ranunculales; family Papaveraceae; genus Macleaya; species Macleaya cordata. The sequence continues at coordinate 85,690 of MVGT01001785.1, forward strand.
CACCAATACGTAATAATATAAACCGAGACGGTTTCATTCCAGTAACCACCAAAACCAAAATGACGCCTTTGAAACCTTTCGAAACATTCAAAATTTTGAACCATGCTTATGACCAAATGGAGCAATAAAGTAGAGGACTTGGGTTTTTCAAGATTAAAGCTGCCTTTGATGGTTCTATAAGAAGAAATCTAAGTCACAAGTCAACCTAGTTTATCAGCCGGTTATCCGACGACTAAAGACTCCCTACAGCAGTCTTTATCAGACAAAAAGAAAAAAAAATAAAAAAATTCATCTCCACATTCTAGTAGCTGGTACAGAAATTAACCTCGCGTGTGGGTCTAAAACCAACACTTCACTCTTTTCCTTTCTTTGTTGATTAACATCCTTGTATATTTCTGCTAAACAGTTTGATTTCCACCAGAAACCATATAAGAACTTGTCATGGGTGGATTTATTCAATCGACTCTACCCTTGTAACCTTGTTTACTTGTAACAGCGCTCCTTCAACTTCAACAACTCGTATATACTAAGCAAGGTATATCAATTTCTAAATGTTTATATCTTGGGTTGTAAGAAAGTATGTTGGTCTCTGCTTATGGATCAGTACATATTGTTTAAAAGTTTTAGAAAGTGGGGAACTGGACAATTATAATTAAGAAAAAACACATTGCTTTCGTTGCAATAAGTAGAAAACAATTTACAATAAAGGCTCAAGTAGCATCTTCCCTGAACTACTGAACATGAACAAACTACATGATGGATTTGCTTCACGATGCTTTTACCAACTTTACATTTCGACCCTAGCTTTACCCTATATCTAGTTCATGTATTTCTTACTAGACTTCAGATTCAATAGCAATGAAGAAGCAGGCTTTGGAATGAGTGAAGAGGATGATGAGCAGATGAGGTCTGGGAGAAGTAAATTAAATCAGACACTTTTCCGTTATATGCATACATTGTAACTGAACAACTTCATGAAGCAGGTATAAAGACTGCTCTTTTTAATACATCATAAATCACATTAGTTTAGGGAAACGAAAGAAAAAGGCAAATCAGGAAAACAGAAGAAAAGAATCCACTTACCATTACGACATTTCCACTAGAGCAAGAGTATAAATGCTTAAATCCTATTGGATGCGAATCTGATACTTCTACTCCTGATAGGTCTCGACCTATAACCACATGAAAAGATTCGGTCACTTCAACACTATCCTACTTTAAGAATAACAGGTAGAACTTAGAACTGCAGATACTTAATATCATTTAAATGGGAACTGCAACATTTTCTATTAACAAGCATGATCTGCAGAAAGAAAAGGACAAATTAAGAAGTATAACCAGAGATAGAGTCCTATGATCCCTAGTAGTGTTTCAAAAAGCGTGCCCAGGGCAAGAGTTATACACGTGAAAGTGTGGGCACAACCTTGCCATCCTTCGCTTCCCTGTAACACGCATCACTGACCTCAAGGCTTAATCCCCAGACAGTTTAAGCTGAGACTTAGGGTGTGTTTATTTTTGCTGACTCGGAGATCTGAAATCTGACTCGGATCTGATTCGGGTCGAGTCAGATTTCAGACCGTTTGTTTTTTATTTTCTGAAAATCTGATTTGCTAGCTGACTCAAATAAACATCTGACTTAGAGGTGATTAAGATGTCTCCCAGTCAGGTATAATTTTATGCCTGACTCGTCTCACATCCAACTGAGTAGAAGAAAAAGACAATTATACCCCCACGTTTTAAAGACAAAAAATCGAAAATTCTAAACTTTCCCCATTTTCTCCATCGTGTTTCTCCATGAAAAACCCTAGGGAGCTCCAGATGAAACCCTAGAGCATTGCAGATACGATCTTCGAACTCCAGATGAAATCCTAGAGCGCTACATAAACGTCGGCCACGAGAAACGTAGTTTAGGGTTTGCTCCTTCCATCACTTCATCTTTGGTGAGTCTGCCTTCTCTATTCATCTTTATTTCTGTTGTAAGGGTTTTTGGAAGGAAAATTTTAGGATTTCCGTGGAGAGGAGTTGCAGATAGGACAACTTTATAACGTTGTGGTATTTGATTTGATTCATCTCCATTTCTGTGCTAAGGTTTTCTTAAAGTAAAATTTTAGGGTTTCAGGTTTAGATTTCTTTATCTAAATGCTTCTAGATTTAAAATTTCATCAGTGGTTTTTTATTCTTGATTTGTTTTTCTTTTCTAAAAAATTCTTGATTTGTTTGATCTTTTGTACAGGACACTTAGCTGTGGAGGAGTTGCAGATAGGACAACTTTGTAACGATGAGGTATTCAATTTGGTTTCTAATAATATATATATGGTTATCTAATATGTGAACCAAAACAATTGTTTTATGTTTATTATGTTTTTCAATTTTTTTCTTTTAAGTTGTTATGATTCTTTGTTTGCTTAATTTTTCTTTGTTTTTGTTGTATGGGTTTTGTTGATTTCACTTGATGCTCTGTTTTTTTTTTTTTTTAATTCCAAGTATATATGGCTCCTTTTTTCTTTAATTGTTTGGGTTTATGTCTGTTTGCTTGAATATCCACAAAATTGGATTTTATTTTCAAGTTTGATATTTTTCTGCTTTTTCATTAGTTTTTTGGTGGAATCTGTTTAAAATTTTTCAGAGACTTACCCATTTACTTATCTTTGTTTCTTCTAATTGTCTCAGTTTTTCTCTTCTGTTTCTGTACATTTTCTTTGCAAATATCTTGATTCCTTTGATTTACAGTGGTTTTAGTTGTTTGGGTTAAATGGATGACTTGCTGTGTTTAATTGGTAGGTGTGGAGCCGTCATCATTAGTAACTTCTGCTGTTAGTTTTCAAAATGCATGGTTGCCCTAGCTAGTTCTATTACCTAGTTTAGCTGTAACACTGGTTTTGCTGGCCATAGTGTTCTCTGTCAATTTTATATTTGAAAACTTCTTTATGAATTTTCTACTTCCCCTTAGATTGTGAAAGAATTAACCAGTCTGCAATATCTTTTCTGATTATTGAAAAAAAAAATACAGACTAAGCGCCTAGCTAGCATATCTTTTGCTGTTTCACTTTCTCTTTTTTGATTGGAATGTTCCTTAATTACATTTATCTCCATCAAACTATTGTAGTATAGATTAAAGGTACTGTTTTGTATGGAATTGAAGGATTGGTAGAAGATGAGTTTAAATTGAGGCCAGAAAATGTACTAATTGTGGGAAAAAATCCCAAGATGTTTGCAGGAGAGGAAAATTGCAGTAAATATTGCAATTACAAATGCAGAGCTCCTTCATTCATTGCTTGAGAAATAGAGAGAGAAAGAAGAGTAGAACCCAAGAACCCATGACAGGCATAACATGCACCAAAAGAAAAAATTAAACAAAGATTAGCTTAGATTAAACATAAAGAAAGAAAAGAATGAGAGAAATATTTGTTTAATCATCCATCTATCTCTCTCTTTCTCGCTCCATCTCTATCTATGTAATACCTTTCTCTTTGTCCCTTGTTTCTTCTCTCTGAGTTTGTGTTTTTGGTTTTGGTTATTTTGAACATATTTATACTTCACATATCTTTGGCTGCTCTTTTTTCCAATGGGCTTTTTGCATAAGAGTGTCATAAGTTACAAATGTGACGATATTTTTATTTTCTCATGATATTTTACTTGTTCTTTACTATTAGAACCACTTCTCTGTTCTGTTCAAATTCTATAAACCCTAGTTAATTCTGCTTTCTGGTTAACTTTGCAATTATGTTTTTTAAGGTCATTCACTAATAATTTGTGTAGAATTCGTGTTTATTATGTGAACTTGGGTAGAATTACTTGCTTCAATGGTCGTTTTCAAATTCCAAGTCCTGCCTAATGACTTGAATTGCAGCTTTCTCACCTAAATTAACAAGGGAATTGATTGCTTATAAGGGAAGTTAAAAAACCAAAAAAGAAAAAAAAAATTTAATAAGAGCCATTAGAGAGAAGAAAAAAAACAGAAAAAGAAGAAAACAATCACTAGCTCTCACTCTTGAAGCTCCAGCTATAATACACAGAAGGGTAAAATTGTCAACAAGTAGATGAGTCAGATGAGTCAGATGAGTCAGATGAGTAAAAAACAAACATATTTTTTTTAATAAGTTAGATGAGTCAGATTCAGATGAGGCAGATTCAGATGAGTCAGATTTAAAAAAAAACAAACACAGCCTTAAGCATGACCCAGTCGAGAGAATTCCTTGAGGCATGAAGGGTGAAGCGCAATTGAGGCCTAAGTCTTAACAGCATATCGCATGTTACACACGACCATTCAAAACTTTAATACAAATGCTTGCTTTCCATATTTTTGGTTTCTAGAGTATCCATTCCAATATGGTAGTGAGATAAAAACAGCCCACACTTCAACTTCTTATTGGCTAAAAATCTTAACTTTTAGCATTCATTAGCACTAATCTTATTTCAATTTCTTAAGTCCTTACTGATTTTTTGCTTACAAATTAAGCTTTCATTTGTAATTCCAAATCTTTTAATCTGGAGTTTCGAATTTATTATAACGCTATATCAAGTATTTGGGTCAAATTTATCACCCTTTATCAATATGCAGGTAATGTAAAAACATCAGAAGCAAATGGTGACCCCTAGCACGTCCAACAAGTTAGTCTTTGATCAATACATGAAAATACCATAAGAAAATGGAGAAAGGGATAGTTATGGAGGTTGACCTGAAGATTGATACAAATCATCGGACAAAGGAATATAAGGACTTTCTGTCAAAAACCTATAAAATCTAACAAGTTCCGACTGGATGTTTTGGTCAGTTGAAAAGTAAAGACTTTCCAATCAAAACATTCTGAAACATCACATAAATAGCACCAATACGTAATAATACAAAGTTTACAAACCGACACGATTTCATTCCAGTAACCACCAAAACCAAAATGAGACCTTTGAAACCTTTAGAAACATTCAAAATTTTGAACCATGCTTATGACCAAATGGAGCAATAAAGTAGAGGACTTAAGTTTTTCAAGATTAAAGCTGCCTTTGATGGTTCTATAAGAAGAAATCTAAGTCACAAGTCAACCTAGCTTATCAGCCGGTTATCGGACGACTAAAGACTCCCTACAGCAGTCTTTATCAGACAAAAGAAAAAAAAAGAAAAAAAATTTCATCTCCACATTCTAGTAGCTGGTACAGATATTAACCTCGTGTGTGGGTCTAAAACCAACACTTCACTCTTTTCCTTTCTTTTTTGATTAACATCCTTGTATATTTCTGCTGAACAGTTTGATTTCCACCAGAAACCATATAAGAACTTGTTATGGGTGGATTTATTGGATTGTTTCACCAATAAATCCACCCATAACAAGTTCCTATAGGAACTTGTTATGGGTGGATTTATTCGATCGACTCTACCCTTGTGACCTTGTTTACTTGTAACAGCGCTCCTTCAACTTCAACAACTCGTATATACTAAGAGCAAGGTATATCAATTTTTAAATGTTTATATCTTGGGTTGTAAGAAAGTATGTTGGTCTCTGCTTATGGATGGATCAGTACATATTGTTTAAATGTTTTAGAAAGTGGGGCACTGGACAATTATAATTAAGAAAAAACACATTGCTTTCGTTGCAATAAGTAGAAAACAATTTACAATAAAGTGAGCTCAAGTAGCATCTTCCCTGAACTACTGAACATGAACAAACTACATGATGGATTTGCTTCACGATGCTTTTACCAACTTTACATTTCGACCCTAGCTTTACCCTATATCTAGTTCATGTATTTCTTACTATACTTCAGATTCAATAGCAATGAAGAAGCAGGCTTTGGAATGAGAGAAGAGGATGATGAGCAGATGAGGTCTGGGAGAAGTAAATTAAATCAAACACTTTTCCGTTATATGCATACATTGTAACTGAACAACTTCATGAAGCAGGTATAAAGACTGCTCTTTTTAATACATCATAAATCACATTAGTTTAGGGAAACGAAAGAAAAAGGCAAATCAGGAAAACAGAAGAAAAGAATCCACTTACCATTACGACATTTCCACTAGAGCAAGAGTATAAATGCTTAAATCCTATTGGATGCGAATCTGATACTTCTACTCCTGATAGGTCTCGACCTAAAACCACATGAAAAGATTCGGTCACTTCAACACTATCCTACTTTAAGAATAACAGGTAGAACTTAGAACTGCAGATACTTAATATCATTTAAATGGGAACTGCAACATTTTCTATTAACAAGCATGATCTGCAGAAAGAAAAGGACAAATTAAGAAGTATAACCAGAGTTAGAGTCCTATGATCCCTAGTAGTGTTTCAAAAAGCGTGCCCAGGGCAAGAGTTATACACGTGAAAGTGTGGGCACAACCTTGCCATCCTTCGCTTCCCTGTAACACGCATCAATACTGACCTCAAGGCTTAATCCCCAGACAGTTTAAGCTGAGACTTAAGCATGACCCAGTCGAGAGAATTCGTTGATGCATGAAGGGTGAAGCGCAATTGAGGCCTAAGTCTTAACAGCATATCACATGTTACACACGACCATTCAAAACTTTAATACAAATGCTTGCTTTCCATATTTTTGGTTTCTAGAGTATCCATTCCGATATGTTAGTGAGATAAAAACAACCCACACTTCAACTTCTTATTGGCTAAAAATCTTAACTTTTAGCATTCATTAGCACAAATCTTATTTCAATTTCTTAAGTCCTTACTGATTTTTCGCTTACAAATTAAGCTTTCATTTGTGATTCCAAATCTTTTAATCTGGAGTTTCGAATTTATTATATAACGCTATATCAAGTATTTGGGTCAAATTTATCACCCTTTATTAATAAATCATAAATAACTTTCTGAATCAATTAAGCACACTTCCAAGTTTTCTGAAATAGAAAAAAAAAAAAAAAAAACCTAAATTTTGTATAACGAATGAAATCGAATTCAATATATCTTTACTTAGCAGAGGACTTAAAAACCAATTTACAGCAGTGGTATTTCATCAAATTCACCATTACCCATTTTAAGTTATAATTTCAAACTGGCTCTTGCAAGAAACCAGTTGAGTTTATCTGATAAAGTGATAAAACATAAAGAAACATGGTTTGCAGCAGTTATATCATCTTATAGTAAACTGAATAACACAAATACATGCAAATTCAGCAATAACAAGGCACTGAATGAGCCAAAAAATAACCCTGAGAAACCTAAGCACCCACAGCCATGAGGAATCATCATAGTATCTTACAACAGAGAACCAAAAATTTCATTATATTCTCTAGGATCACTGCAACAATCAAGACTAAAAATGAAATTACCTTTCTCACGACTCTTGGTTATGAAGGTCCTCTGGAAAATCCTGTGTTGCAACCTCAGAACAGAAGAACCAAGTGCTTGACTTACACAAATCTAGGAAAGTGAGAAATAGTTACTACTGACAAGAAGAGAGCACATTTGCTATGGGACATGCAACTCAACATTACATCCAACCACAAGCTACTCTAACACCTTGATCTGATCTGGAAGTGTTAGTGGTTTTCCTTGTCTTCATCATTCCTTCTCCTCCAAAACTCATATCATTTTCTCTCCTTCAAACTTATAAGGGTTGTCAAAAACTTGCATCATTAAGCAAGCAATCATAAATTCGTAACATAATCAAATAACATCAGAATCAGCTTGCTGCACACTCATCATCAAGATTCAGGTGACCTTCTCCTCCACACTCAAGAGCCTCGCCGTCTCTAACTCCTTCCGCAGCTTAGCTGAGAGGCCTCTTTCGAACATTTCATTGTCATATTTTCGAGCCATATCAATCATACCCTTCTGTATCAATGCATCGATTAAAGCGTTGTAAGCAAATTCATCTGGACTACACCCAAGTTTCTCCATCTTTTTCCAAACAATAAAAACCGGCCGAAGAAATCCCCATCTCCCAAATTTCCTAATCAACATCACATAAGTTTCCATCCTTGGACGGATCCCACTTTCAATCATCACCTCAAACAGTTTGAGAATCTCTTTAGGACTGTTAAGGCACCCAAAGAAACAGTGGTAAGTAATCACATTAGGAGCACAACCCTTCTCAGGCATTCGATCCAACAATGAATATGCTTGTTTCACTCTTCCTGATTGGCATAGTAGTTTTATAATTGTGTTGTAAGTCACAATATTTGGTTTACATCCTAACTCCAACATCTCACGATATACCCGAAGTGATTCATCGACACCATCTGAGAGACCCACAGCATGAACAACCGTGTTATACGCTACCACATCCAATTGAATCCCACCTTTTGTTTTCATATTCTTCTTCAATTCTTTGTATAATTTAACCGCCTTCCAAGGTTTTTTCGACTTACACAGAATATCCATATATATAGAATAAGAATGAATATCGCGGGCGACACCCTTACTATCCATCTCTTCCCAAAATTCTCTGCATTTGCTCCACCATCCCATTCTAGACCACCCACGAAGAACCATATTGTACAACTTGGTGTTGTTGGGCTTGTTATAAACACCAGCTCCGGCGAAAGGAGGTGTAGAATCATTCTTATTCTTCTTTTTCATCGCCGTCATACCCATATATGAAGATGAAGATAATAATTCCTCGGCTTCGATTACATGCTTGTATTCGCAGAGGGCATCAATGAGATTTGAAAAGGAGATAAAATCCTTCAACTTGAACTCTTCTAACCGATTATCAAAAGTATCAATTGCTTCCTGAACCATATGGGCCGATACATAACGCTTAAACATTATCCGAAATGTAGTGTGATCCGGCCGTGGCAGTGAGGCGCATAATATATCATCACCACTAACACTAACACTACTATTACCACTACAAGTACTAGTACTATTATTATTCATCCGGTGGATTAAATCCCAAGCCAAATCGAACTCGAAGAATTTACCTAAGATGTCGATCATTGTGTTGTAAGTGTGGATATCGTGTTGAAATTGGGAATCCTTTTCTTCCTCTTCCACCCAATTGAAGAATTCCAAAGCCCGTCTCCAGTCGTTGCCGTAGCTGGTGGAGATTGTTTCTCGTACAGTTTTGTGATCCAAATCAATCCCATCGAGGGTTAGGGTTTTGGTGCCTTTGCCCCTCCTAGCAGAATCACCACCGATTTCCGAACAGGAAGCAGCAGCAGCAGCAGCATCATGAAGAATCGTCTGTTTTGGGTTTGGCGTTTCGGATGATGATGATGACAATGATGGATTAGTAGTAGTATTGGTTGGAGAGGAGTGGAAACTACTGAGCAACAAGAAGAAGAAATGATGAGGATGATGATGATGATGATGATGATGATGATGATGATGATGATGATGATGAATGTGAGACAACATACCCAGTGAGAGTCGATAAAGAAACAAATTATTGTTGTTATAATTAGGACGACATTGAAAGAAGGAAGAGATTGGAGCTGCTGCTGCTGCTACGCATTTCATCATTTTTTAGGTTTTCTTTCGTTCGTTTACAGAAATCGTTTCGTTTTGTAGAAAAAGGAAGAGGAAGAAGCTCAAGTAACAGTGGACTGACTGGATGTCTCTCTCTTAATACAAGCCAATAGAGCTGTAAATAAAGCCCACCGACCCAATACCCAGCCCGTCCGGCCCGAGCCCGACGCAGCCCATGGGCGCCCGAAGCCCGCCACGGGCAGGTCCGGCCCGGCCCATTTAATTTAGTGGGCGGGCTAGGGCTTCAACTTACTACCCGATACTCGGCCCTAAAGCCCGGCCCGGCCCGGCCCGCCTATAACTATTAGTCATAGCATGGGGTCAGAAAAGACAGATGATGCGCATGTAGGGACCCATGC
>MVGT01001765.1:0-56811 GCA_002174775.1 Macleaya cordata
GTAACTTACCAAAGTGTGGTGAGTTCCGGTGGTGAGTTGAGTCCGTTAGCATGCTTTCTCTTCGATCTTCGATGGAGTGTGAGTTTGCACGAAGGATACACCCTAACTCTAACTCAAGCATGGACTTACAATTGAGTACATTGTCTCATCATGAACATTGACAAACCCAAAGGGACCTTTCATGGTATATAATTTTGATAATCCTAAAAAAATATGTTGATCATCTTCATGAAAGTCCCATAGGTGGATGTGATCGAAGTGTAGGAACTAGTTATGTGAAACAAGTAAAAAGTTAAGTGCAAATATTCAACCCCTTTTTTATTTTTAATTCATTTTTATTTTTTGAAGGAGGGTACTATTGCCCAAGATACATAATTTTTAAAGTGAAGAGACACCATGATATGCGTGTGAGAAATGCAGAGACTGCCGCGAGTACCTCTGATCCATCAAGATGAAGATCGAAGCACCACCAACAAATTAGGGAAACTACCACCAATGGTCTATGGTACATTACTTATAGATATTACATGGGTCAATTAATGGCAAATTACAGCCAAAAAGTTTTGATCCTAAGACCTCCTAAGTTATGGGAGGGGGTGAGCAAAAGGCCCATGTGTATAGATTTGAATAAGGGAATTTTTAATCATTTAAAAAAAAAAGGTCAAGTCTTCTTATTCGCTTTTCCTAGGGCTACACATGGTGTGGTTTTAAATCTGGTCTGAACTGGTCCGAACCGAAAAAAATACCGACAAACAGTAAAACAAAAAATCCAATACCCGAAAAACTGAAAAACCGTAAAAACTGATATTTATGGTCTAATTTTGGTTTCATGTTTTTAAAAAACTAAAAAAACAGAAACCGTACAAAAAACACCGAATCGAAAGACCAAATCAAAAAAACCTGAAAAAAAACCCGCACATGTACCTATATAGTATATACACATGCATTATTATATATAAATATGTATGCTAACTTATAAAAATATGAATTAAGGAGTCTGACTCTTAATATAATCACAATTTCATAAGTCAATGTATCTATGTCAATTTGTATCCTATATGAGGCAATACATATGTGTGATGTGTGTTCTCAAATTTATACATATTTATTAATTTATTAATAATATATTTATTATTTTATATAATTATTATTTTATTATAAAAAAATTCAATTGTGGACATACTATGATTAAAATTGCCACTGTATTGCTATGGAAAATATGTTTGGGATCCATATAGAGATATCTAAGATAAGAATATGAACTCTTCATAGACTTCACCATATATCTTCATAAAATAAAATAAATCATATTCGGGGACAAACTATCTTGCACGTTGTAAGGGAATGTGCCCCACCAAAAAAAATTTTAACTCCAACATCTAATACTTATGAGAAAATTGAGTGCCCCACCAATTATTAAGATTTTAGTATATTATGCCTTAGTTTTTTTGTAAAATTAGAATTTGACCAACTCATTTCTTAACATGTTACCCCACAAACTTTTAGGCACACCAAAGAAATTTGTTGTGCTTTGTGGTTTTCTCCTTAAAAAAAATTTATGACTTCGTCCCTAATCATATCGTACCAAAATTTTTAACCCTATCAAAATTTAATTTAAAATTAATAATTAAAATGGATGGCCGATAAATTACCTTATAATTATTTTTGATTGATATGATTTTTGGTAAGGATGATCTTCTCATATTAAATTTAATAATTTTTATAAAAAAGAGAGAGAATTAATAATTATTTAAGATGGTTGAACACTTGGACATTTTTTTATGTTTTAAATTTAAATAAATATTTGGTTATTATTATCAGTTTTTCATTTTTTAAGTTTGAACGAACTTTAATTTTTTATAATGCAAGTGCTCTAATTATGTCATGTTTTAGTTTAAGTTTAAATAATCAATTGATAAATTTCATATGTTAAATTTTTTTTTGATCTAGTTAAACTTTAGTTTTGAATGATTTGTCCATTAAAAAAACTGAAAACTCCTAAAAAATCCGAAATTTAGAAAAAAAAAACTCAAAAAATTCAGAAAACCGATGGTATGGTTTTGGTTCTAAAAACAAAATCATTATGGTTTGGTATGGTTTTGGTCCTCCTAAATTAATTAATGGTTTAGCTATGGGTTTGACAAAAAATCTAACCAAACCGAACCGTGTACAGCCCTTGCTCTTCCTCTTGAAGCTGAAGCTAAAGCTTTCCTACTTGGCGTCAAATTTGCGATTCATTTGAATCTTCGACACTGCATTATAGAAGGAGATGCTAAATCTATAATTCAATATATTGAAGGAGATGAAGATGCAATCCCTTGGAGAATTCGAAGTCGAATTTTAGACATTCGTTCACTTAAAAGCTCTTTTTGTTCTTTAGTCTTTCACTTTGTTAGACGAAACTTTAATGTAGACGAAACTTTAATGTCGTAGTGCATAATCTAGCGCAATTTGCTTTAAGTTATAATACTTTAAATAGGTGGTCTGCTATTTCCCCACCTAGCTGTGTTCTGAACTCATTGGCTGCTAATTTAGCAGCTGATTGAATGGTTATCTTATGTTCTCATTAAAAAAAAAGGCCAGTCTTCCAACGAAATAACCGTCAGGAAGGTCTTCTCCATTTATATAATAGTATAGATATACACACGATATATTTAATTTTAGAAATAATTGGTATTGTATTTTGTATTCTATTTTCTTAGAAACAAAATATTTGCTCAAATTTAATGGATGTTATTTGATTTCCATTTTTGTTGGGTGAAATTTTAATCTTAGCGACGTCTTACTTAGCTACTTATAATTAAAGAAGAGAAGATGATTGTGTACAATAAAATGTCTTTAAATTAACAAGCGTTGTGCACGTACGTTCTACGTGTTTTTCACACTGGGTTTATTTTTTACACTGATTTTGTGATAAACTATTAATGCAATTAATTATAGAAAAACTAAAAAATGCAAATATCCATTACACTAATTGAAATGTGAAAATTGAGTAGATAGTTACGGAGAGATTTTAGGGATAGTTGGAAAGAGAAAGTGGGAGAAAATCATAGAAGAGATTTAATTTCCTTTGTAAAAGTGAAACGATTATGTTTTGGTGAGAATAAAATTATTAATTTATCCTTTTTTTAGGGAAAAAAGATGACCATTATACCCTTTCAAAGTAAAGTTAAACTTTAACAAAAAATAATTTTTTCAAGGACATCAAAAGTAAAAAGGCCCAAAAAACCCCATTCTCTTAACTAATAGTATAGATAAGGTATAATTGGAGTTCCAAAATGAGTAAATGCTTTTTATGTATATACTGTCTTGTCCTTTTTATCTCATTGTAAAATTGAATTCTTTGTCATAGTTCCAAGTAAAAGAATGAGAATCACTCTTCCACTAAAAAAGACTTACATAAAATGCAAAAAACATTATGCTAAACCGGGGACTCCAAAACAGGAATTTGTTGGAAAACATGTTTCCCTGGGAAACAAGTTTCCTGGGATTCTTGGCAGCCAAACAGACCAGGGAAATATGAATCCCTGGTCCCCACTGAATCCCTACCTTGAAATCCCCCATCCAAACAAACTAGTTGAATCCCCAAGATCGATACACATCCATTGGATGCACAGGATCGTCCAACCTCGAACACTCAGCTGATGGTGGACTCATCCACCTAGGTAAGTTTTCTTCAAATCTTATTTCTTTTGTTATTAATTATATGTCTCTCTCCTAACCTGTTTCTGCTCCTTGTTATACCTTTGCTTAATTTTTGTTACTTTTCTTCATTTTGCCTTCTGATTCTGATTATCATCATGAGAATAATTATATAGAACTGTCAAGGCTGTTTCTAAATTCACTTCGAATCACACTTGAAAAAATTGTGCACTGATGAATCCCTTGATATTGTGTTTATCTCTGAATCTAAAGCATCTTCGGCTCATATGACAATTCTTTTTCAATCTTTTAATCTCTAAACTGTTGGATCATCCCAGCTTTGGACAAAGTTGGTGGTCTTGGCCTTGTTTGGCGAGACCACATCATTGTTGACAATTGATATTCTTCAATATAACCTACACTTAATTAATGTAATGGTTATAAACTTGAATGAACCACAACTTCCTGAGGTTGTACTTACATATTTTTATGGAGACCTTTGCAAAAGAAACCATCTCCATGAATGGGAATTCATTGTTAAAATGTCTGGTCATGTGCATCAACCATGGTTACTTATGGGAGACCTCAACTTTATTTTCCATTCAGCAGAAGGAAAAAAAAAGTTGGTAAAGCTTTCAATTAGTGTGATATAAAAAACATCAAAAGCATTCTTAACCATGCTGAACTCATTGGCCTAGGATTTGTAGGCCCCCTCTTTACTTGGAACAGTAAACTGTTGAGTGTGGTGGGCACTTGGATACTATCAAGAAGACACTATTTTATTAATAGTAAATAACTTACAAATGGTGGAGTACACAACTTACAACACTACACTCTCAAACACTCAATACACCCTGACAAATACTTATTTGTACTAGCTAATTATTTCACTCACTTGCTAGCACTCATCACTCACTCACTCACTCACTCACTAACTTACTAACTTTGCTCACTTCACTTGCTTTGTTACAAAATGGAGACTAGCATCCTATTTATAGTAGTCTTAAGTAGGTTAGAGAAATATCTAGAAAGTAGACATCTAAAAATATCTAATAATAAAATATTATATAGTAGAGAAATATCTAGATAAACGTGAGAAATATCTAGATATTAAAGATGAGAGAAGAGTAGAGAAATTTCTAGAGAGAGAAGGGGGAAGAGAATTCTAGAGAAGAAAAGAGGATTCTAGAGACTTGTTAAAAGGTTGGTGGTGACTTTCAACACTCCCCCTCAACACCAACTTTCTTAATCAGCTCAGTTCGTGAAGTCATTCTAAGTTCTGCTCGGAGTTCTCCGAACTTCGTAGTGTTGAGTCCTTTGGTGAATGTATCTGCAACTTGATCATCTGTCTTGATTGTTTTCATCTCTATCTCTCCTTGTAGTACTTTCTCTCTTATAAAGTGATAATGTATCTCAATATGCTTGGTCCTTGCATGGAACACTGGATTCTCGGCCAAGCGAATAGCTGATTGATTATCACAGTACAAAGGTACTGCATAATCTATGGTTTGATGTAAATCTTTCATTAGTTGTCTCAACCATGCACTTTCTTGAGCTGTTGTTGCTGCTGCCCTGTATTCTGCTTCTGTAGTCGACAAAGATACGGTTAGTTGTCTTTTGCTACACCAAGAAACTGCTGCTGAACCAAGATTAAACACATAGCCAGTGGTCGATCGTCGAGTATCATGACCACCAGCATAATCAGCATCGCAGTAGCCGACTATTTTGACTGTTTCCCCTTTCTTGTATAGAAGTCCCAAGTCGATTGTGCTCTTTACATACCTTAGTATTCGCCTTACTGCTTCTAGATGAGATTTCTTTGGCTTCTCCATATATCGACTTGCTACTCCAACCGCGTACGGAATATCAGGTCGTGTCAGGGTTAGGTAGATTAGACTACCTACTAACTGTCGGTACATGGTTGCATCGCCCAAATCCTTTCCTTCATATGCACATAGCTTAGCATGAGGCCCATAGGAGTGGAGATTGGTTTACACTCGAGCATTCCAAATCTATGTAACAAGTCTTTTGCATATTTTTGCTGACACAAGAATATTCCTTCCTTACTTCGTTCGACCTCGAGCCCAAGGAAGTGTTTCAATTCTCCAAGTTCCTTCATATGAAAACGTACTGATAGGTTTTCTCTTGTCCTTTGGATCTCCTCTATATCATCTCCTGTGATGATCAGATCATCTACATATACTAGCACTATTGGTAGTTTTTTATTTTGAACTTTGACGAATAGGCTCGAATCAGCAGGTGCAACAGAGTATCCACTTTGAACTAGGAACTCTGCTATCTTACCGTACCAAGCTCGTGGGGCTTGTTTCAATCCGTACAATGCTTTCTTTAATTTGCAAACATAGTCTGGATGGGTTTTACTTTCAAATCCCTTTGGTTGCTCCATGTAAATTTCTTTGTCTAGTTCTCCGTGCAGGAAAGCATTTTTAACGTCCATTTGCCACAGCTTCCATGACTTGTTTGCTGCAAGTGCTATCAAAACTCGTATCGTTGTGATCTTTGATACTGGACTGAATGTCTCATCATAGTCCAATCCATACTGTTGTGATAATCCTCGTGCCACTAATCGAGCCTTTTATCTGTCTACTGATCCATCAGGACGAGTCTTCACCTTGTAAACCCATTTGCATGAAATGCGCTTTACATCCTTGGGTTTGGGTACTAAATCCTAAGTTTGATTTTGGTATAATGCCGAGATTTCTTCTCCCATTGCTTTCTGCCATTCTACACTCTAAGACGCTTCTTCAAAACTTGTTGGTTCATTTATAACTTCATCGGCTAATGCAGCATTAACATACTTCGGATTAGGTTTTCGTTGTCTGGTTGACCTTCGAAGTTGTGATTCTGCTTCTTCCTCTTGTTGATGTTCTTCATCTTCTCTTGTAGTACTATTGTGCACTCCTGTGTTCCATAGATTTTGTGCTCTTGGTGGGCAGGGTTCTGGATTTTCTTCACCTGTTAAAGGGATTCGCTCCTTGGGTTGCTCTTCTTCTTGTATTTCTTCCCTCATTTTTTCTTGTAATTTATCTTCTAAATCTTTAGAGTCCAGAAGCACTACTTCTTGCGGCAACCACTAAGATGATGCCTCATCAAACACCACATTCCTTGATGTGTAGCAACGACCAGTTGTAGGATTACAACATTTCCATCCTTTTTTTTCACTGTCATATCCTACGAAGATGCAACGTATTGCCTTTTTGTCGAATTTGCTCCGTAGGTGATCAGGCACAAACATATAGCACACACAACCGAAAACTCGGAAGTGACTTACTGTGGGTTTGGTGTTCCACAATTTCTGAAATAGTGAAACAAACCTTAATCTTGCCTGTGGCAGCCTGTTTATAACGTGTGCTGTCGTCGTCATACACTCAGCCCAAAATCGGCTAGGCATGTTTTTAGCATGTAGCATGCTTCGACATATCTCTGCAAGATGCCTATTTTTCCTTTCTGCCACACCGTTTTGTTGTGGAGTGCCAGAATAAGTTAATTGCCGCCGGATATGACATTCTCTGTGGTAGTCAGAGAATTCATTTGATGTATACTCTCCTCCATTGTCTGTGCGTAAGCATCCAATCTTCTTTCCTATTTCACTTTCAACCTTTTCTCGAAATTTCTCGAATATGCTAAGGACTTCTGACTTTTGTTTGAGGAAGTATACCCATACGTATCTCGAGAAGTCATCAATGAAGGTCACCATATATTGCATTCCACCGATTGATGCTTGCTTTACTCGTCCTAATACATCTGAATGGATGAGCTCTAGAGGTTCTTTAGCTCTGAACTTTGACTCTTTGTACGGTAGTTGATGTGCCTTTCCATATTGGCACCCTGCACAAATGGTCTCACCTCGAATATCAAGTTGAGGAAGACCTTGTAGCATCGACTTTTCCATCATTATCTTCATCTTGTGATAGCTTACATGGCCCAACTGTGCGTGCCATAGATCTGCAGTCTCATTCTTCCATGTCTTATCTACATATGCTGATTCTGCTGACATTACGTAGATAGAGTCTAACCGTCGTCCTTTCATTATTGGTGTACCTGAAGGTTTAAGATTTTCGTATACTTTAACATCTTCAGGGCCGAACACCACGTAGTTGCCTGATGCTGTCAGTTGGGATACTGATAGCAAATTTTTCCTCATCCCTGGCACGTGGTAAACATTTTGTAGTTGAACTTGATGTGGACTGAAGCGCGGTGCAATTACTGAATTACCAATGTGTGCGATCGGTAATTTTGAGTTGTTGGCGGTTACCACTACTCGATCTCCTTTGTACTCGTACATGCTAGATAGCTTCTCTTTATCGCCGGTCATGTGGTTGGAGCATCCTGAATCGACGATCCAATCTTCACTATAGTTCACCACTCCTGGATTAGACACTGCAGCGAGTGCTAATTCTTCTTCTTTAATGTCAATGTCTACTTCTTCTTCAGTGTAATCGTGCTCTGTCACTGCAAAAGATGCTTGAAAGTCCCACTCTTCTTCACTACTATCTTGATGAGCTTTGGATGTCACCAAGTTTCCTTCAGCAGACTTCTTCTTTGACCAGCAATCTCTTGCAAAGTGACCCTTCTTGCCGCAGTTGAAGCATTCATTATTTCGACGCCTATCTCCTCTGGATAGCTCGTCTCTCTCTTTGTTAGGTTGAGCTCCCCCTGTTCTAGAGCTCCTCTCTTGTGGCTTCCATACTCTACCTCCATCATTTTTTATTTTTGCAAAATTCTTCCTTCTATATTTTCCTTTACTCTTATTGTTGAAGAGTGCCTCCTCTTCATTCTTTAAAGTGACCCCAGCAATTTGTTTTGCTAAACTCTCTTGGCTAGCTAATATATTTTCTAGATCAAAGAGAGAAGGTTGGGTTTGCCAACCTTGGACCGCAGTGATAAAAGATTTATATTCAGGCCTTAAACCATGAACTATTAATCTTCTCATCCTTGTCTCAGTAATTTTATTTTCAGGATCTAAAAGTGAAATTTCACGGGACAAATTTTTTATTTTCATAAAATACTGACTAACTGACATACCTTCTTGTTTAGTGCTGATCAACTCACTTTCTAATAGTTGGAGGCGAGCATCGTTGGTTTTTACGAAGAGAGAGGCAAAGGCATCCCATGCCGCTTTGGGTGTTTCAGCATCCTCGATGTGCTCTAACAACTCATCCTCTATGGTTGTTTTGAGCACATACATGGCCTTCCCCGCTTTGATCCGCCACTTCCTAAGTGCTTCGGCATTTTCATTTGGAGGTGGTGTAGTATCACTACCACCAACAATGGGAGAAGAAATCTCGGCATTATACCAAATAGGACCTGATACGGGTTTGCCAATTTTTGTAGTTGTTGTTGTTGAGCTTTGTGAGTCCTCCAGTTGTACTCCCAAGATCCACCATCGTGATTGGTCCCTGACCAGATAGCTTCACAGTCCTAGACTGTACGCGATCACGATATTACTAGTAGCGCCACAAAAGAACGATCCCGGATCGTCCCGCTCTGATACCAAATTGTTGAGTATGGTGGGCACTTGGATACTATCAAGAAGACACTATTTTATTAATAGTAAATAACTTACAAATGGTGAAGTACACAACTTACAATACTACACTCTCAAACACTCAATACACCCTCACAAATACTTATTTGTACTAGCTAATTATTTCACTCACTTGCTAGCACTCATCACTCACTCACTCACTTACTAACTTACTAACTCTGCTCACTTCACTTGCTTTGTTACAAAATGGAGACTAGCACCCTATTTATAGTAGTCTTAAGTAGGTTAGAGAAATATCTAAAAAGTGGGTATTCCTACAAGGACACCAGATTTTGACATCTAAGATTACATCTGCTTATTTTAATAATTGGAAACCAATCATAACACTTGTTGAAAAAATATTATTCCATTTCAGCCCCTCGTACCACTTTTAAAAAGCAGATGTAATCTTTTGGTGTCAAATTCTGGTGTTATTCTAGCAAAACTCCTAGAAAGTAGACATCTAAAAATATCTAATAATAAAATATTATATAGTAGAGAAATATCTAGATAAAAGTGAGAAATATCTAGATATTAAAGATGAGAGAAGAGTGGAGAAATTTCTAGAGAGAGAAGGGGGAAGAGAATTCTAGAGAAGAAAAGAGGATTCTTGAGACTTGTTAAAAGGTTGGTGGTGACTTTCAACATAAACAACAAAGTCTTGCAAATGTCCTTGAAAGCCTTGATAGGGACTAGCAAATTGTGATCCTCTAGCAACTGTTACTTATCTCCCTATAATAGGATCGGACCACTATCCGATTTTACTGTCATCTTCCGCTAAACCACAATCAGGCCCCAAACCTTTCAGGTTTTTTAACATGTGGTTAAAAGAAGAAAGCTGCCTAGAAGTTATCCAAAACTATTGGTATTTAGAGGGACCTGGCTCCCCAGCATTTAAACTTAGAACCGAGATGTTTTTGGCAATCTTCAAACAAATATTTCTAAAGAAAGTGACTAATTAAAAATCTCCATCTTTATAATACTAATGGCAACCTTGATGCTGACATTAATGCTCATACCACTAATCTTGATCTCTATATAATCAATTTTTAAATTATTCTGGAACCAAAAATCGAGGGAGCAGGTGGTGGAATGTGGGGATAAAAACACCCCTTATTTATATGCTTGGATGATTCATAGAAGCAGGAAAAATCGTATTGACAAATTAAAAGATGTGAATGGTTTATGGATCTCTAATCCACAAGACATTACTACATGTCTTATAATTCACTTAGTTAATGTGAGTGCCTCCTCTGGAATTGGAGATCTGGATGAAATTCTAGAACTCATTCCATCCTCAATCACCCCTATTGACAATAATCGCGTTATGAGGGATTCCACTCCTAAGGAGATTAAATTGGGTGTCCATGATATGCACTCTTCAAAATCTCCGGGACCTAGATGGCTTTCCTGCAAAAAATTTCCAACATCAATGGCCAGTCCTAGAACCAATTGTGGTCAATATGGTCTACATTTTCTTTCACACACTAAACACATTCACAAATAACTTAACCACACATTCCTCACTTTCATTTCTAAGATAAATTTCCCTTTTAGAATGCAACTGACTTCAGGCCAATTAGTCTCTGTAACACTTCTTATAAAATAATTTCTAAAATTTTAGCTAATAGAATGTCCCCTTCTAGATAAAATTATTTCTCCCTACCAAACAGTCAGACTGTCCCTAATAGGCACATCACTGATAACATAAGCATGGCCCACAAATTGACCCAAACTATGCAAAAAGAAAAAAAGAAACAAAAAAGCTTTTGATAGAGTGGAATGGGATTTCCTTATTAAGATGATGCTTTAAATCGGTTTCTCAAAGGAGTGGTGTGACCTCATAAACTAATGTATTTCCATCACCTCCTTCTCTATCTAAGTAAATGCATCTCCTGGTCCTCAATTTCATTCATCAATAGGAGTGAGACAGGGAGACCCCCTATTTCCCTTTTCATTTTTGATTTGCATGGAAGCTCTTTCCCGCCTCCTCAGTTCAGAGGAAGAAAAGAAAAACATATATGAAATTAAAGTTACCCGATATAATCCTTCCATCACACACCCCCTTTTTGCGGATAACTGCCTTATTTTTACTCGAGCCAATCCTGTAGAGGCATGCAACTAGGTAGATCTATTACAAAAATTATGTGATATGTCTGGCCAACTTATAAATTTTCAAAAACATGCATTTTTTTTTAGTCCCAATCTCCCCAACAAATTCTGTAGAATGATAACAAAAATTATGAAAGTTAAGAAAATTGCTTTAAATGACAAATATCTTGGTGTTTCCCTCTTTACTAATAAATCAAAATTCAAATGCTTTGAATCTCTCAGCACAAACCTCCAATCGAGGCTACAAACCTGGAAAGACAAATTTCTCTCACAGGTTAGCCACATTATACCTTAACTAAAATCTGTCCTCAGGGCTATGTCTATATATCAGATGGGATACTTTTCTCTCCCAACTAAAACTTGTTCAACCCTAACCTCAAGCCAAGGAGATTTTTGGTGGGGGAAATCTGATGATAAGAAAGGCTTTACTTAAAGGCCTGGTCAACTCTATGCAAACCCCCTAGGGAGGGTGGTCTGAGGTTTTGTTATATACATATAGATGACCTAGCTCAACTTGGCCGAATTTCTTGGAAACTTATCAAACACCCTCACTCACTCTGGCATTCTATTCTGAAATCAAAATATTTCCCTAAGTCTGAACCTCTCGCTAGTAATGTCAAAACTGTGGGCTCATGGATTTGGTCTTGCATTCATAAAGGGCTGAATAATATAATCAACATTATATTTGGGAAGTAGGCAAAGGGAAAAATATTCAAATCTGGGAGGATAACTATATCCCAGACTATCTCTCACACACTCTCATTCCTACTTCCTCCCACCCTAATATCACATCCGTTCAACATCTGCTAAATCCTGACGACTTATCATGGAACACGGCCTTAATTGATTCTCTGCTTACTCTTGACATTAATAATAATATTCTCAATATACCCCTATCCACAACCCGAACTGAAACTATTAATTGGAACCTATCTAAGTCTGGTATTTTCTCTGTTAAAACTCTCTATGACGCCCTACTTTACCCTAATTAAATCCATGTGCCTAGGACTCCTCACCACCATATTTGGTCTCATATTTGGTCTCTCCGAACTTCACCAAGAGTCAAACTATTTTTTTTTATAAATGTTATCATAACATGCTAGCTACGAAAAGCCGAATTGGATCTATAATTTCTATTGATATGAAATGCCCTTTATGCAATAATAATATGGAATCTATAGAACACCTCTTATTAATCATATGCCTCATTACACAATGTGTTTGGTTTTCTACCCCACTCAGCCATCCCACTTCTACAACCAATTGTTCCATTCAAGCGTGGATTGAAAGTTAGTTCATCCCACCCCTTGTGTGGGACCAAAGCAATGTAGAATGGAGTGTTCTAAATACAACCATCTCAGATGATATGGAAAGCTAGATGTAAAAAACTATTTGAAGCTACTGACCCTAATCCATTAACTATCATTTTTGAAACTTTTCGATATATTAGACTGTACTCTGCAATTGGAAACAACACGACTTCAAATAGCACGATTTCTAATACCCCTAACCCCCAAACATCTAGCACCTGGACCCCGCCCCCACATGGTCATTACAAAATTAATTTTGATGCCTCTTATCTCATTAATAATAACTTAGTAGAAATTGGTTTAGTTCTACGTGACTCTATAGGTTTGTGCATGGGAGCCAAGATGATGTCATCCAGCTCCTCCTCGACTGAATAAGCTGAAAGTAGAGCTGCTCTTAAAGCAGCTAGATTGGCAAAGTCACTTCAGCTTCAACAAGTGCACTTTGAAGGCAACGCTAAACATATTATTACTTAAACTCTACTACCTATACAAGGACCATTGGCTGGCGATCTAAGCTTATCTCGAAGAAGGCAGGCAGCTGCTCCTTGACCTTGTCTCTTTTACTTACATGTTTGTTCCGCGGTCACGCTACTCAGTTGCGGATGCCCTATCCACCTGAGCTAGGACCTCAACATTTTAGGTCTGCTTGACTGATCCGCCATCTTTTATTTTCGATGTATTAAACTATGACTGCTACTTTGGAAGGGCTTTGCCCTTTATTTGCTATTATCTAATCTATATATCTCTTTTCGTACCAAAAAAAATTGGGTTGATAAGGCACCATAGTACTTAAGGATAGCTAATAAAATGTATCATAAATTTAGCGAAAATATATTAATTTATCTTTCTGACCCAAGTCAAAACCAAAAAAATTTATACATTTAACAAAATTAATATTTTATCTAGTATTTCTTTATAGAGATTTAAGGAGCATAATGGGAGAGGAGATAAGGAAGAAAACCATGGGGTAGAGAAATTGAGATAGAGAAAGACAAGATGATGTGCCGCACTCAAGTTTCAGAAAACTTTTGAGTCTTTGTGTGGATGCCATGTGGACAGGTCCAGAGTCAATTATAATATGTAAGATATTTTTTCGTGAGGATGATCTATTTGGTGACGCGAACATCCTCGTCAGAAATCAGTCCTTGAATCATCTCCATATTTGGAGAGAATGATCTTATGCTCGGCATTTTCAATCCATGGTAGCACTTCCGCTCCGAAACCTCGCGCTCCCGCTCTGAACCATGCTTCAACGCTCCCGCTCTGAAAGTATTCTAGAACTATAAATATTTTTTAATTGGCCGCTCCAGCACTCCGTTCTCGCTCTCGTTCCCACTTCCCCCTCCTTGTTCCTTAGGTTTAGATTGGGTAATGGATCCAGCCACTTCTTTATTCTGGACCAACCTTTAAGTACGGGCCATTTTGAGAAACACGGGGTGCAACAAGGAAACGCCCAACACAACTTCTACATGATGATGCAATCATGTCATTCAGTGAGCTATCCCATACTTGTTTAGACATTTAAGCAATTTGGGAGGCATAAATCTGGTGTTCGATCTACCATGAATGAAATCAAGCATTTCCAAGAAACGAAGAGAAAAAAAAACTGCATTCATCAAATCAATAGTTACCCTTTTTTTCTCTTCTATTTGCTGCCTAACAATAAGGTAAAATTGAGTAAGAGTATTAAGTTTGTTTGATCACAGTTCTGATCTTTCTAATATGAAAATATTGCCTTTATCATCCCTTCCAATCCTCATTGTTTCATCAACATATCTGTGAACCTTGAATTAAAGAACAAAACTTGGGCCCTTCTTCGTTCAATTTATCGCAGAAATCTGAAGAACTGAATAAAAAATGTACATAAATATAGAGTGGTAAAAGGATACGAGATATCAAGCCAGCCCTCCGGATTGAAAATGCCGAGCAGAAGATCATAGTTCTTTTGGAACAAATTCATCAACTGCATTGGTCATCAATGTAAAATTCTAAGTTAACAAGTAGAAAACAGAGAAACCATGCATGTTTTGCTTTTTCCCTCGAAAAATAACATTAATATGCGACTCTGTACTAGCCCTATTAGATAGAGTGGCCGACTGAATTTGACGTACCTGATCGGGAGTGATGGTTGAACTAACGTATTTAATATCAACTCTCTGCGTAAATTTAGACGATTACAACAGAATATAAAGATAAGAGTGGATAAAAACTTCAAAGAAATTTCAGAAGTTTTGTTTCTATAGAGAAGAGTAACTAGTGTATTACTAAACTGATTTTGATGCAATCTTGAAAGAGGCCTCAATGGTTAACTGTCCATTTAACATTTTGAATCCCCTTGCATTAAACTTGATAACATTAACTGCTTTGCCCTGAAATTCTCCATCACAAAAATTTTGAAAAGATATCAAGAGACCCAAGATTAAATTCTGAATAAAAGAAATTTAAGAACATAGAAGTGTATTAGAGGAAGGTTAAAAGATTTTGGAACAAAAATATGATCTTTACAATTGCTTTATCACTTTATTACTTCACTTGATTACAAAAGATTTTGGTTTAATACAAGTGATTGGTTTCTGTAAATTGAAGATTTAATTCTTGTTTAATGTAACTTATGAATGAAAACTCATACCTCAGCAACATCAATGATTTGTAAGAAATCCCCCAAACTAATGAAATCACGCAATCCAAGCTTCGTTCTCTTCGATCCCAGGATCGAAATTGTACTATAGATAAGCTTCCAGCATCCACCCACCTTCAAATTACAGAAAAGACAGCAACTAACCCAGCTCAATTTAATTACTAGAACTCACATATAAATTGTTGGTAACAAATAAGAGCATTTTTTTACCTTCTCCAAGTTTTGTGTAGGATCAGGAGTTGGATTCTGAGACTCTAATAGCTGGACCAGACCTTCAATCTCATACTTTTTCTTGGATGTGGCTCCAAATATGCCTCTGTTAATCCCTTTTACAATTGTTCACATTTAGATAGAGAGAGAGAGAGAGAGAGAGAGAGAGAGAGAGAGAGAGAGAGAGAGAGAGAGAGAGATCATAAGCTTAGAAATCAACAATGGTATGTATACCTTGTAAAGCCTGATAAATGCTAGTTTTAATCTGGGCAACTAATTTATCATCTCCAGATTCCACACCTTTGTCTTCCTGGACATTACTAACTGAACCTGCAGAGCTACCTTCTGAAGCTTTAATGGTGTAAATGGATCTGAACCCAGATGGGTAGTCTCCCAATACAGAGGTCTTGATCCTTAAATGGTTGGCTAAAAATGCTCTGTGAGCTGTTATCGTTTTTGTTATCATACTGGGTTTTGAAGGAATCAAATGGAAAACTTGGATTGGTGGATTGAGTAGCTCAGTAGCCATGAATCCAGTTAGAGAGAGAAAGAGAGAGAAGAGAGAGAGAACTTCTTCCACAGTAGATTTAAATATGTACTACTTCACAGACAAGAGCAGTAAACAAATCTTACTTAAAAAAGCTTAGAAAAGATATCTACCTTTTTTTTTTTTTTTTAATTTGATGCCTTTGTAACATTTTCTGTTGCTTTGTTCTTTGGCTAGTTTTTTTTTTTAATATTATTTGTTGATTTGAGGTGAGTCATGAATTCAGTACTTCAACAACGGCTTTGTTTTAAGCTTTAATAACTCTTCGTTTTTGTCTTTAGTTATTTGACATACATGTCCCTTTGGATAGGTTTAGAGGATATGTACATGTGGTTAGGAGCAGTCTGTCGATGGATCAGTTCGGGTCAACCCGGTGGATCCAGAACTGATCCAATAATATTTGGATCAAACCCATCCAATTTCTTTTTGGATCGTCCTTTTTGGATGACTAGAATAGAACTTAACGCTCCTGCTCCGGAACCTCTCGCTCCCGCTCAAAACCACAGAACATTTTTCAATTGACCACTCTGATGCACCCATTTCTGCTCCGCGCTCTGGTTACTTGGGAACGGAGGAAGATCGCAAACCCTTCCCCCTTTGGCTTTGCTATTCCTCTATTTTTTTTTGGGAGAATCCCATTCCTAGAGAAAAAGATTTCCGTTTTAACAAACTAACAAAACATCGAATTCAAAAATGTGATTCTATTCCAGTCATCCAAACATAACGTTAATATAACATTCTCTTCTCTCTTTTTTCATTGACAGCCTAAATCAGGAATTGACTACACCAGTGATCCCTTCTAGGACAAAATTTAGATGGGAAGCTAATGTGGATGCCAGAGACAGAAATAGGATCTACATTATTCACCCAATATTCAACGTAATTGGATCCCCATGCCCTCAACCACCATAGTTTCCCATCTAAAACCTGTTTAATAATTTGAGATATTAATGGTGAGTAGCTGTTTGTTACTAAATTGTACTGCAACCACCATTTTCCCAACGGCTCTTGTGGCCTCTCCAAAATCCCCTATCCAAACATTCCATTAAATAAGCTCTAAAACATCAAATGATAATAACAGCGGGTGAAAATAACTACAAACTCTAGAAAAACAAAAAACTTTCATGGCTAATTTGACATGTCCCGCAATGTTTTCAAAAATTAGAGATACATCCTGAACCTCGGTTATATGCTTTTATCATCGATCAATAGAATAAAATGATCAGTCGTATCAAGGTTAGTTTAAAATCAAAATAAACCACAATGTCATCACCTCGCTTTCTTGGTTATGATCAATGTTGATACACGGCCGCTGTAATTGCACTACAAAGTTTCATTTAACGCAGGGCACATTTTTCTGCTGGTCAACATGATTGGACTAGCGTCCAGGGCTTATGTCTAATTTGTGAAAATGAGAACACGTCAGATTAACGAAAAGAAGTTTGATTTCGACTCTTTTTCATTCACTGTAAAAGTAGAACTTCGCATAGAAAGCTTATCATAGCTACTAGGATCATATTAAACACAAAACCTAGCACTATTGATTTTCAATCTGTCTCAACTGACTTAAGTATCTGTTCATCCAGGCCGCAAGTAGCACTGTGAAAGTTTTTTACCCATCGACCAAACAAATTTAAGACCATTAGCATCCAGAGAGGCATAAGAGCAAAACCATCAGACATCAAAGAACGGGAATTCATCACTGAATAACTACATTCTCATGTATAGTAATTGTAATTTAGGCTCTGTTTGTTCACATGAGAATATCGAAGCAATAATAAGCTAAAGTATTTAGTAAAAAGTAAATATAATAGAACACTTTGCCACCTTCTTTTGTAATTTTAATTAGCTAGCAAACATGCCATACTTACAGATTTCTCTATTGTTCTCCGATGTCTGCAACAGTTTAGGAGATCATCACTAGGAAGCAGATGGAGTATTGTTCGACTCCTTTTGCTGGTCCCACTGCGCTGGGGTCAGAGCTTTCTTTATCGAGAGTGCGTGGATTTCTTTCATCTCATCCGCCAGTGCAGAGTTCACCATACGGTGCCTCTCCAGCAACCTCTTACCTTCAAATTGTTCTGAGACAATCTCAACTACGAAACTCGCCCCACACCTAATAACAACACCATTGTCTTTCATCATACATAAGAGTGAGAAAGTTACACAAAAGTTGAAACGAGATTTGCTACAACGAAAAATCTTACCCTCCCGATGTATCAATTACTTCCTGAAAAACAGAAACAGACAAGAAGTTAACAGAAGCAGAAGAAGAATTAAACCTTTAGACAATTATTCGATGTTCGTAAAAATGTACAGTGAGGATAAAAATATGGAATAATGGAAATTAGATATCCAAAACGACTCAGTCAGGGGAATATTATAACAATATCCAGTCTTACTATTTTAATACTACAAAAGTTGGTTTACAGTAAGTTATGGTTCTAATCTTTGATAATCAAATTGAATCGAAAATGGACTAAAGCAAGTGAGGTGGCTTCCATTCTCACCTAGACCAAGATAATCCCATGTTCTATCATTGTCGCACTGTGGAGAAGAGAGGGATAGGAGAGTAGATAGGCCTCGGGAGTAAAGGGTGGCTAGAGTAGTAAATATATGGTCAGAGGTTGGTTAGAAGATCATTAAATGCGAGTTAAGGATTAAGAACCCATATTTTTATCGCCCAAGGAATACTGAACATCTATGTAGGTCCACACCAAGCCTTGATAAGGCTTTGTCACCTACCCTGATACTGTTGTGGATAGTGTTGCTGGTGTATAAAACAAAACTCAACCGGTAATTAACACAAATTCCGGACATACAACTTATATGGGAGTGCACAACCTGGGCATCGTGGCCTCCAAACTTCATCATTGATTTTGGGTAAAGGTCAGGATCCTGAAACGCCAAGTTTTGAGAAAACCTTTTTAACAGGAAAAGAGAGAGAGAAACCCGACCCATGATTTCAATCATCAGATAATTGTAAATCCATTGACATGGAACTTTCATTCAAATCTTTTCAAAATGTCTTTATTGAAGAAGAAAAAAAAGAGAAACCATACAACCATTCCTTTCCAGGAAAACCTTTCTGTCCAACCAAAGAAGCTCCAAAACTTTAGAAGGATTAAGATCTTTTTGTAAGTTTTAAATACATGTGGTTCTTGAAAGAGAATGGCGCTATATATTTGCAATTTACATGACTTCGGCCAGTTACAGTTGGGCTGCCTAACTCATTGATCTTAGTAAAAGGACTGCATGCCACTTTGATCATAATTTCATCAATCCAAACTCTCAAATCAGCTAAACGAGTTCACAAGCAACGGGTTTAAATCCTAACACGTTATAAAATCTTCTAAGATTTTTTTAGGCTAAATTTTGAGAACTCCCTTAGTCAAACTCATAAAATGTCAAAACGAAATAAGGTCAGAGCTCTAGTGCTCCTTCGATTTTCTCTACCATTCAAATGATTTAGGAAGTCTTCCCCATTTCTTTTCAAACCCCACACACCCACCATCCAATTTCTCCCTCTACATTCCTTGTTTTATTCCTTCCTTTTTGCACTCGTCTTCCAGTTCTCACCTCCAAAACAAATTGCATTTCCCTTGGGCATTTAAAGCCTTCTCATTTCTTGTTCTTTTCTTACTTTGTAAAACCTCTTCATTGCAGGTGTTGCAAACCAAAGACTACGAGCTTATCATTAGGATCCCTAGAAAACTGCTGATTCTATTTCACAAAGGTCTAAGAGATGATATACTGCACACCACAACGTTCGATTAGCTAACCAAAACCAAAACTGCTACTTTTACTTCGCAAAGTTTTAGGAGATGATATACTGTATGCCACATGTTGGATTCGTTAACCAAAACTAAAACTGCTAGTTCTATTTCACAGAGTTTTAAAAGATGATATACGATACGCCACATGTTGGGGTTAGTTAACAAAAATGCTTCTGCTGATTTTCCACGCGCATAGACCAAAAAACAATAAATAAACATTGAACTGTTCAAGGGTCACTGACAATCCCCAGGGGATTCGGAGTTGAGAAATTCAGCCATATGATCTCCTCTTCATGTGCTAAAACTGCAAGTCGAGTGTTCGCCTATACGGAAACCTAAACTAACTCAGTACTGATAAGCCCTCATTCTGTACGAAATCTAACAACTTTACCAGAGTTTTAATTAATTAAACCCCAATTCCCTCCCTGTTCATCTTCTACTTTTACTTGTCTATATCAATCTTTGCTCCAACATTATAAGATACTTATCAAATTTGATAAAAAAAGCTACAAATTCAACACAGAATTTAAGGCTTGAATATTATCTTCCTGACCTAAAATGCTCATTAGTCATTACTTAAATTTCTTTTCAGTATAAAAATACAACAGATAAATCATATAACAGGAACTGCAAACTTTTTTCTTTCTACTTTTGAATTAAATACTATTAGGGTTTCAACAAAGAGATAATAGAAGGAGATTACAACAAAAACAGAATCAAAAGACAATCTAAAACAGAAAAAGAGAAAACAAAAGAAGGAAAGACAAGCTTACGAGATGAGAAGGATTCATCTTTGATGTCAAAGAAGCTTCAACCTTTTCCTTTGTCACACCCATCTCTTCTCTATTTTCTCTTCTTCTCTCTAGGGCGGAAGAGCGCAATAGAAAAAAACTACAGTAGTTTTTGGAACCTCACTAGTCTCAACACAAGCATGCTCGAAGGTGGGCAATTGTAGCGCTCTCATTTCTCTATTGGGAAACTTTACTTCTACCCCACTTTCCTTTATTGACTACTTATTTTTACACTTTGTTTACACCAGTTTGTGGGCCACATGACGACAATTAAGAGCTGATTTTCAGTAAGGATGATATCATCATTTTGAAACTTTTGATCTAAGTAACGGATGGGCGGGAATAGGAACAATAATGGGAGTATTGAAGTGGCGAAGCAATCAATTAAAAAATGTTCTTAGTTATAGAATGCTTTTAGAGCGAAAATGCGAGATTCTAGAGCAGAAACGTCACCTTCTAGCTACTAAACTTTTGATGATTCTCGTCACATCTAATTTGGTAAATAAAGTTTAGAGGGGTAATGTTTAATTTTTAAAACGGGTGACATGACATGTCTAATTATCAAAGGAGGGTCTTCTACTAAACGCCTAATGTTTGCCAACATATGGGAGGGAGGATGATCTCCTCACCTTTATGCATCATCTTTGTATTCACCCCTTCTAAAACGACCCCATCTAAAATTAATTTTAAATTAAGGATAAGAATTAATCAACCTTTTCTTCAAGAAAAAAAAACTCAAACCTTCAACTGGGAGAAAATTAAGAAAGAGAAACCACTCAATCTTTAACGGGGTTTGAACTCCGAAGTTTTAGAATGATATGATATCCTTGGAAGGTGATATATTCACCATGCAGATCATTCTTACAGAATCTCACATCATTCTAAACTTCAAACGCCATCAGGGGATGAGTGATAATTTTTTTTTTTTTTTAATTTTTTGAGAAGAAAAGGCGAGTGATTTATGAGCTTTACGTGGTGAACCTCGAGGTTCCAAAATGAGTGCATCACCACTTTACAACGATTCTGATTACCAAAGGACAAACATCGGGGTCGGGTGGAGTGTTGTTCTAAATCTTAAAAAATAAAAAATCCAAGTTAGGATTTTTCCCCCAAAATCCAATGATAGTCTCTTTGAATGGGGGTATTTTAAGTAGGGATTTTATGGGAACCAAAAAGTTAGTGGAAAACTAGTACTTAAAAGTCCCCATCCAAACAAACTATAAATTAATTGAACATTTCTCGCCAATTTTGTGTAACATCCAAATTAGCATATATAGTTTTCTTGAAACATGAGCTATATGCAGGGCCGTATCTGAGCATATGCGGCATAAGCAACCGCATAGGGCCCCCAAATTTTGAGGGCCCCCAAAATTATATGTTACATATATATAGAGTGAGATTATATAGCCCATCTTATATAACCCCCCGTATGTGTGGCCCACATACAATGCATTCAGGGGCTTATTTTTTGAGAGGATGTTCTACTCACTATGTATATCATCATATTAATATATCAGCTCGTTCTAAAACTTCTAACCCCCTCAAATTAGCCCTTAAAAATTTGGTAAGTTTTAAACTTTCATTTTGACAGTTGATTTACAGGGGAAGATTTATAAGATTAGAAGTTTTAGAACAGGATGATTTCAGGTAAGTATGTTATCCTCACCATGTAGATCATCCTCTCCAAAAATTAACCCCTTGATGTATTTCATGCGGGCCCTACATGAGTTAATTATTATTTTATTATCATACTCCTAGTTCTATGAAATTGTGTCCCATTTCTATTTCTTTATTTATTTAGAATAGAAACTACTAATTATTTATTTAGAATATATAGAAAATTCTAAATATATTATTATATAATTCGACAAATTGTATTCTTTGTAATGCATCACTTTTTTCTTTTTTATTTTCAAGGTTCTATTAGGATTTTTTAACCTTAGCTATTTTATTGTTTTGTACTTTTGTTTATAAAAATTTTATGAGAATCTAAACTATACTAACTCCACGTATTTTTTCTAATTATAGTATGTAGGTAGCCCTAAAGTAACATGGGTGTCACACTTTTAAATAAATAAATAAAGACTAAATTTTATATTTCTTTTTTTTTAAGTTTTGTAGCGGTTTCTTATTATCGTAATTTAAAAAAAAAATTAGGGAAATCATTTTTTTAGTTTATCTATAGGGCCCGTTTTAAGATTTCGCTTTGAGCCCCTAAAATCTCAGATACGGCCCTGGCTATTTGGCAACAACTTTTAAGAACCATTAAAGATGCAAACTAAATGACCACTTGAAAACCTTCAATCTCTCTCCATGCAAGAGTTGCAAAGGGAGAAATACAAACAAAAAGGCGTTTCCTGTCAAATATTTCAATAAACAAGTAAAAAGGACAGCATAATATCAGAATAATGAAAAAGCTAGTTTAGTACTTAAATTTATAATCCACAGCAGCTATAAAAACTAATGAGATACCCACCAATCGAACAAGGTGATACAGCAGCAGAGAGAGAGGTCTCTCCTATATATATTAAAAAAAAAAAAGATTAAAAGATAGTTTCTCTTCAGCAACATTTTGAGGAGTTACAAGAAAAGAAGACTGAATAAAAAATTCCAGCCTTGTTAACAAGTTGACCAACTAAAATTACAACTCTCTGCATGCAGTTTTAATACAAAAAAAAAAAAAAAAATAGTTCCACTGTGGAAGGATATGATTTCTGTTGGGAGATTGTTTAAGATTTGAAATGAAGACTGAAATACTCCACAAAAATATTCCCCTTTAGAGTCGACCCACTCTTCCTTCGCTTAGTCATCAAGCAGTCCGTAATGGCGGTGAAACCAATATCACACCATCTCCCCGAACAAAAAGAAATGGAACATTGCGCTTTGTTGTCTGAATCCAAAACAAGAAAGAGTTCACAGAAGAGAAAATGTCAAAAATAACCAAAAAAAACAAAAAATCATAATAAAAATAAATAATATCAAACAGAACTTCACCAAATAAGAAATCATCTTATTATTCTTTTTTAAGAGAAAAAAATATCAGCATATACTTGGACAAGGATGTTCAATTCTTCCATTCTCTCAACTAGAAAATCCTTTTTGTTTTGTTCTTGTTCTTAAATTTTGTCCTCTCAGTAACATGGGTTCATCACCTAACGTAATGTGGGTTCCATCTCTTTTGACACTAAAGCGAAGTAGTGTTATTAAAAGCAAAGTGATTGCCCAAAAAATGGCTTCCAATTAGAATGGTTGATTCTGATGTGTATTTAAAAAAGAGTCTTTTACCTGGTGAACCCCAAAGCTCTAAGTTTATTACATTTACTACCTTGAACTTCGCAAAACTCCTCTAAAACCTCTCTTTTTCAACTTCGTTACAAATACTACCCTAAATTATTAAAATTCCAATTTTGGCCTCATCACCTAACCAGTAACCTAGGTTTTTCCCTCTTCAAACAAGTCGTCCCCAACAGCAAAACTGTTACCTGCTCTGCTCTTTTCGTATTCAGAGGTCTCTTTGTATCTCTACCAAACCTGAAATCCTATCCAACTAATGCACTTAGGATATGATTTTCTCTATGTGAACTAGCAGAAAAATAAAACCAAATCGATGGTGGGGAGACCTGACCAAATAACTTTATGAAGTTTTGAACCAACAGAGCTCCCACCACTAATTAGTTTTTCACGAACATAAACGAATTGAAGTTTCATAAATTAGCAACACAAGATACTCTAATATTTTACAAGAGATTTCTCCAAAATAATCTCTTGTCTTTAGGTTAAGTATGAACTATGCTTAAACAGGTGATTGATTTGAAAGAAGTTAATTAAACGACTAGAGGTTTGGAATTTGAAGTTCATTACTAGTTGGGTTACTTTATTAGGGGTGGGAAGATCATCATTGTTTCTCCCACGGTAGACTCCAATTGTAATTCCTCTTCAGAAATCTGAAACAAGTTCATATGTTTCGGAGTCCTTTACCAAAAATGAAATGGTAATTTGATTAATTAAAGAAACTGTGGAGACGAATAGAGCAGCACATATAGGGGTTGATGGCGGCTCCTCCTGAAATTTGATGAGAGAGGAAGAAAACTGAACTTAGGTTACCGGTTGTGCAGAGGGCAAAATAGGAAGTTAAATAATCTAGGGTAGTATTTGTAACCAAATTCAAAAATAAAGGTTTGGGGGAGTTTTATCAAGTTTAAGGTAGTAAATGTAATAAATCTTCAACTTTGGGGTCTACAGGGTAAAAGACTCTTTAAAAAAGGTAGAAAAGTAAGGTCTAAACTAAGACTCTGAGTGAGAATGCTGGTAAGCAAATTGCTTACATAGTTACATACTAAGGTTTAAGATGTTAATGTTGAGAAAAGGAAGATAGGGTTAAAAATTAAAAAGTACAAGCGAATAAGGTAGTCAAATATACCTATCAAAAAGAGAAGAGAAGAAGAAACGAGAAATGTAAGTGAAATCTAAATAAAGAAAAAGTGGTCTTTTGTAGATAAAACTGACGGAGTGAAGAAAAAAAGAGCCAAAAACAATAGCAATGTGGGATGACTAGCCAAATGAATAATTTAAGAAAAGGTTATGGTAGTAAAATGTGACAAATATAAAGAATTTTCAATTCTGGTGGTAGAACGATGAGGTCCCAAACCCATTCAGAAAAGCGAAGAGCGTGATAACTGAAGCTAGCCACAAATGCATGTGATGATCCATAAACAATTTGATGACAGAGAGGGTGAATAATTTGTTTTCGATCTTCTTCGGGCCACCTACAGACCAAAGACACCGGGATCCTGTGATTGCAAGGTATGGACAAAATTTGGATCCACGCACAAGAACTTGTATGTCTAAAGAATTGAAGGTGACTCTTTGTCACCATTTCGAGCTCACCAATTTATTACCTGTCCTCTTATAGCATTCTGATTGCAAAAGGTGGTAAATGATCTTTATTTGGTCTTACGTAACGAAGGGCTTCAACAATAGTGGTTGCCCAAGTATATTTGGATGTGTGCAAAATAATAACCTTACAGAGACATAAATAATGCTCCATTTGGCAAATGGCCTCGGAGATTTGGTAAGCAGAAGGAAAAATGTGGAGAAGATATATTGGTAGGGAAATGCAGGATGGAATCCTTACGTACCTACCACTTCTTTTGAAAACCAGGTAAGGAAAGGGTATTTAAGTAGATACAGGATGAAATTCTCAAGGGTATACATTTCAAGATTGATATAGTTATTTATGTAAAGTTATAGGAGGATGTCTACTGAAGAGCAGCTGATTTATGTACCCATTCCATTCTTATGGCTAATTGAAGGGGATTCCATTGTTGATTATTGTTTAGGGCTGATAATAAAGTGGAATGGAATACTAGAAGAAAGCTCAACTACTGGGAGGTTGTTTCTATAGTGTCACCCATATCTCTTTTGGAAAAGATGAAGGAAGGGGAGGGAGAAGACTTCAAAAGCCGATGAATATGGGCCGTATCCCTATCCCATAAGCGACCATTTTGTTGTGTTTGGTCATTTATTATACATTAGGACGGAAAGACCCCTTATAGTTTAGCTGGTAAATTTAGATCTAGGCAGCTGAAGTAGACGTGTACCTCTTGAGTAGGTTTAATTGAAGCACTAAACATATCAATCAAACCAAAAGAAAAATTGTTTGTCTTCGCAAAAAAAACCAGCTATATTAAATAGCAAAATCTAGGGCAATCAAGAAACAACAAGCTTATAGAATGAGAATATAGATAATGATATTGGAAATATTTTCATGGAAAGACTACTAAAGATAAATCAGAAAACAAACAAATTCCTCTAAACATACTAGAAGCTCCAATGGGTGATAAAAGAAGGGAGATTCAATTGACTTAGCCAGATCATATGCGACGAAGACCAATAGCCACATTACTAACAAAGAACATGCAGATTGGTGATTCCAAAGTGCTGAGAAGAAGGCCAAAAGGATGTGATCGAGGTAAGGAAAGATAAAAATGCAACTTTCTTGGCAAAATGATGCCAGACAAGATACCCAAAACCGCTATAAAAGATGATATTTGAGAATTGAGGTATTCCACTCCCTTTAGAAGTGTCATTCTGTATTTTATAGAAACTCAATGCTAGATAACAGCTTTCTTGCCAAATTGGTGCCAGACAATAAAATTGACCAAAAAACAAAAAAGCGATATCAGATGGAGGATTAGAAATAAAAATTAAGGAGAAAGATGGACAAGAAAGGAATATCCGAATGTGAAATGAGTCACTTCTATAGGATATCCAACAAGGACATGCCACTTTCTAAAAATTAGATATGTCAGAAACGACACTTAACTAAGGTGCCAAAACAAATGCCGACACACCTTTTCAAACATATGTTGATTCTTAAATTTTTTTATTCTAGCTATTATCTGTATATAATTTCTATGATCTTAATGTATGTCAACTCATCTAAATATAATCTTTACATATTATATACATACCTAATGTGAATAAAAGTGTTTAAGATAAGAGATCTTCAAACATAAAAGATAAAGCATAGACATGTTGCAATAATGTACTCAGGTGCTATTGCTGACACTTTGTATCCATGTCGGACACTAAAAAGCATGCCCATTACCTTTTCACAAAGCTCTTAAGGAGGCCCTTCACAGAGAGGACGTAGAGTTGGAGCCACAATAGCCTAAAGCTTCTATTAGATACAAGCTTATTGGGTCATGCACTCATGCTGCACTGCAGCAGTGGTAAGAAGAATCAACATTATATCCAAACTATGTCAAGGCCCAAGGGTACATAGGAAACTGTAGACAAGTTCTAAAATCTTGCTTCAGCTGAATGTTTTAGCCAAGTTAAAAACTGTATCTGTGACAAGATTGAAATTATGGGTCAAACTCACAGCATCTCTTCTAAAGCTCCTTAAGATGTTCATCCCAAGCCCAATAGTACAAGGATTCTAAAAGGCATGCATGAGCACACACACTGACTTCTCTTTGTTGCAATACTAGAAAAATTGATCGAAAAGCTAAAAATGGAAATGGAAGTATATGGAAAAGAATGATAAGCTTATAATAGGTTTATGTTAAAACAGATCAATCTTTTTTCTTACTTCAATTGTTCCAAGTTTAACCATGGTTATAGATGCCCACAATTATGGATTAACTTCCAAACAGAAAATATAACAATATAAACTATAAAGGAATGAATAGAAAGAATATGAGTTATTGCATACCCGGACAATCTCCTCATAAGTTTCATCATCAATCTCTACAGTAGTAATGATTTCTTCGACATCCCCAAGTATCATATTCAAATGCTGGTCATAAGCCTAGAAAACAACAACAAGACTTCAACATGTAAATAAAGTTAAAACATAACTAAAATTAGCAAATTTTTTAAAAGCAAATAGTTAACCGCTAACCCATTTAGGAAGGGAAAAAAATCAAACTGGACAAGATTTAGTCTCAAAGAAAAAGAAAGTAAAACTTTTATAGGTCATTCTCTCTTTGTTCCTCAAATCTTTTTCCAGATCCATCATCTCCTCCTAATCTAGCCTTAGTCCTGTTCAATCCAATTCTTACCTGGCTAGCCGTCAACCTTGATCAGGATCCATTTTTTCATGCTCTTTGGCTGACATTGACATATGTCCTAGTTCTACACTACATGTAGTTTGGTTGACAAGGCAAATTTGCATACCAATCTAGTGATATTTTGTAATATAATGAGAAGAGAATAACAAATTCCTAAATTCACCATTGTAAGCAATAAATAAATTAATCTCCAAATCTTCATTCCATATCCAATCTGCAGTAAACTGACTCAGTTAGTTGTCTACCTCCTGTATCCCAATGCAAAAAGCAGCTTCGATCGTTAGTTTCTTATTGCATCTCTTATCCGACTTCATCTCTCATATCGTAATTTCACAAAACCAATAGTAATTAGTCCACTCCTTGAACTCATTGGGAAGACATGAATGTTGAGGCTCTCAAAACTATGACTTATGGGTCAATAAACAACCAAAAACTAAATGATGGAACTGTTATCTTCAACTTGGGGAGCAATGTCCTTCACTATTTGCAAGCTACTTAATCCAAAGAATGGAAAATTATGCAAGATTTGCAAATCGAAAATATCCAAGATGGAAAACTACTGCTTTATTCAATTGAAATAAGAATATGGAATCACTAGTACAACAAAAGTTCTGACATTTCTTTTTCCAAATCAAGAAAAAGTTCTAGATGAACTCATTAACGTTATAGTGGTAATTCGTCCATAGAAGTGGAAGAAGTTAAATGATAAGGAACATATCAATCATGATTACTAATGAATCCATTCTATTCTTTAATACCTAATTTGCAAAAAAGGATGAATCCATGAAAGTAAAGGCTATCAACTTTCCCTCTCAAATAATTAGCTCATATAAAGGACGTGAAAGCCATCAAGATTACAAAAGAATCCATTCTATTTTTGTATACAATGGAAAGATGAAGTGAAGTTCAACTTAATCAAACGGACCAGAACTGATTTCTACATAACCAATCAAGTAAAAGAAGAAGTTTTCACAGTTGCTCCATTTCAATCACTGGCAGATAAAATTACTCGAACAAGAAACATATTTATAGAAAAAGAAAAAGGACCAAGAAACAGATATCTTGGAGGTCCTTCTACAAGAGTTAAAGCTTCTCCATCTTGTTACAAATTAAAACTGCTTTCGTAAAGAGATTTATATGGGAATCTTTTGAGGTTGGTACAAAAACAAAACAAAACAAAAAAAACCATCATAGGTTTGCTCTAACTCCACAATAATCATCTCGAATCAATCCTCCAGGCTTCCATCTTTCAAAGCATCTTAGCTTGAAAAAGATAAAAACTTTATTTTCACATTCTAATAAACTCAAACACTTAGCGGGTCTTTTGAGATTCACAACCAGTACTCAAACACCCAGCTCATTAGAGCAAACCCTAGATTCTACCAAACCATGGGGGAAACCCAAGTGTCAAACTTGATGGATACCAATAATAAAAGCAAAAAAGAAATCCAATTTACCAAAAGTATCCATGAAACAGAAAAAACCCAAGTCGTCAAAACAACTAAGAAACAAAAACTAAAAGCAGAAAAGAAAACCCATTAAAAAAAAAAAATTGGGAGATGAGAAGCAAAAGTGCCATCAAAGAAACCAATAAATTGAAACAGAAACAGAAGCAGAACACCAACAAAAACCAAATATTAAGAAAGATAAAGAGTACAACTATTATTAGAAAAGAAGAAGAGGCGAAGAGTGAGAGAGAGAGAGTATTGGACAGTCTTACATGTAGTTTTCCTCTGAGTTCTCTGTCTGAGCGAAGCTTAACGTATATTCGCTCGTCGAGGCTGAGTCTGATTAGATCAAGAGGCTCTCTCACGGCGCTCTCTTCTTCGCTCGCCATCTCTTTTCTTTTTCTTCTAGTTGGCTCTGAGCACAGTTTTCCTTCATTTTAGTCTCTCTCCGAAGTTAAACGACTCTCTCTCTCTCTATATGAGGAAAAGTTGACTCGGATGAGTTCGGTTTATCGGATTTTTTTTTTTTTTTTGGTTCCAGAATTGCCCCGAGTACAATTATATAGCACTACCGAGTCAGTATAGTAGTTTTGTAGTCAACTAGCCCCTATATCCCCCACAAGTCATGGGACTTCTTTTAAAAAAAAAATTAATTTTTTTTTTAGATAATTAGAAAATTTAGTTATTTTAGATTGGGTCATATATTTATAATGTAGGTTTTTTTAACCCACACTTAAGATAGAGGATTTTGTTAACCCAATAATAGATAATAGATTGGGCCATATGTTTATAATGTAGGTTTTTTAACCCACACCTAAGAGAGAGGGTTTTGATAATCCAAGGCTTCTCCTATAGTATATTACTAGCCCCTATATCCCCTGCAAGGCACGGGGGCTTCTTTTAAAAAAGAAATTAAATTTTTTATTAGATAATTAGAAAATTTAGTTGTTTTAGATTGGACCATATGTTTATAATGTAGGTTTTTTTAACCCACACCTAAGAGAGAAGGTTTTGTTAACCCAATAATAGAAAATAGATTGGGCCATATATTTATAATGTAGGTTTTTTTAACCTACATCTAAGAGAGAGGATTTTGTTAACCCAAGACTTTTCCTATAATATATTATAGTAGATAATAGAGAGAGAGAGAGAGTCGCCTCGTGGACGAAGAGAAGGTCATCCTAATAGTAAATCCAAGGCCTCTAAAATCGAAAGGGGTGCAACCAATCAGACATGCAGTTGTTGGGCAGTCTTTCGGAATTTCGAAAAAACTGAAAACTTTTGGGTAATTTTGGATTATGTGATTTACCTCAAGTCTTTTATTTATTTCAATAGGATGAGATTTTGGATCAGTATGACTAAGCGATTTTGTCATTTTTAGATTCAGTTCGGTCCCGACTTGGTCTGACTTGATTCCTATTCGACCCCGACATAGTCTGACTCGACCAACTTAACTCAATTGACTTAAAAGTCTAAAAAAATAATGAGTTATTAGTTGTTACACGGTACTCAAGGAGAAGCAACTTCTAAGAAGTAGAAAAGTAGAAAAAATTTGCTCCAAAAAGAAGCAACATTTTTGCTTCTAGAAGTCACTTTGAAAAAATGTTACCATACACACTTTTTTGCTTTTTGACTTATATAATTCAAAAAGCAACTTCTTAAGTGGTTGCCAAACGCCCTCGAAAGTCGCTTCGTGGACGAAGAGAAGTCGCCACTACTCACGAAGAGAAGGTCATCCTAATAGTAAATCCAAGGCCTCTAAAATCGAAAGGGGTATACAACCAATCAGACATGCAGTTGTTGGGCAGTCTTTCAGAATTTTGAAAAAATTGAAAACTTTTGGGTAATTTTGGATTATGTGATTTACCTCAAGTCTTTTATTTATTTAAATAGGATGAGATTTTGGATCAGTATGACTGAGCGATTTTGTCATTTTTAAATTCAGTTTGGTCCCAACTTGGTCTGACTTGATTCCTATTCGACCCCGAAATGGTCTGACTCGGCCAACTTAACTCGGTTTTATTATTTTTTTCAAAACGTACTTGACTCGACCAACTCAGCCAACTCTGTCCGACTCGGATTGGTTGGATTGTTCCAAATCTTTTTTATTATTTTTTGAAGTTATTTTTCGACGTGTGCCTAAGCCGGGCAGACTCGGACTTAATCACCAGCAAGTCGGTGAACCATGTTGACCAACCCCCTGCATTGTCGTGAAACGAAGGACCAAGTATATTATGGATTTTATCCTATCTTTTTATGTGTATCATTTTTTTTTCTTCATTGTCATTAGCATCAATTGTTTTGCAATGTTTTTTTATATACTATTTTTCAATTATGAGATTATGACCCTTGATTCACTGATGGTCGATTTCAACCTAACATTGTATTTGTTGAAGATGGTGTCATACCACGACTTGATCCTTGGTTATTTCATACTTACAACCACAATGGCAACAAAGAGTTTGGTCTAACATTGTTTTTGCTTAAACTTGCAAGTTCGAAAATAATGAAGTTTTTTAGACTTGTAGATGCGAACATTATGTGCTATGTTTAGTCATACAAGTCCGAATATTAAAACCTATGTGTTCGGTTGGTTAAGACCGAACATTACCTTTCCAGTCCAGTAACAAATGATCGAATATAAACTATAGTGAAGTGTGCAGTGTGCACAGCACAACTTTCTACATGTGTTGTGTTGAGAAAAAATACCCTCCTTATAGGTGATCAGTCTACTTAGAGTTTTCTCTCGATTGCGGAATGCATGATCTTGGAAGTAAATGAATGAATAAATTAACCCCACTATGAAGCAAATAAAGAAGAAATAAATAACTCACAAGACACGCAAGATTTATAGAGGTTCGGAGCACGTCCTCTTTGAGTCGCACCAAGCTAATCCACTATAAACAAAGGGATATACAAGTGTACAAGAGCTTATACTCTCACTTTCTCTCTTCTCTCATACAAGATATTACACACTCAAGAACACTCAAGAGAGATTACTTCTCTCTTCTTCTCTTCTCTCTCGCTCACAGCTAACTTGGTACAATTGTAATGAGAGAATGACTACCTATTTATAGAGGTAGCAAAGCCTACCAAAACTAATGTATGTACTTTCGGTGGCTGCTACCGTAAACAAAGAATGAAGAAAGGGGTTATTTTCTTTTGACCAACTAAAGAGTGAAAGGCTAGTGGAACATAATGATAGATGTACTTTTAAGTCAGAAAAGGAGGCTCCACCCCTCAACAATCTCCCACTTGGAGCCGAATAAACCTCAACCCCAGAGCTGCAGTACACTATTACCTTCCCTTTTTAACCTGGATTGTCAGTGCTAACTGAATCTCTTTGATGCAGCTCATCTCCCTGTACCTCAGAATAAGAGACCCACTGAAGTTTTGTAGAGCTTCAATTTTTCCATTGTTACCCCTTTGGTAAATATGTCTGTCGGATTCTTAGAACTAAGAATCTTCTCAAGTAATAACTCGTCATCCTCC
Organism: Macleaya cordata; assembly: GCA_002174775.1. Lineage (NCBI taxonomy): Eukaryota > Viridiplantae > Streptophyta > Magnoliopsida > Ranunculales > Papaveraceae > Macleaya > Macleaya cordata. The sequence continues at coordinate 33,092 of MVGT01001765.1, forward strand.
AACAGAGATCGAACGAAATGATATCTGATGTCGATGTGTTTCATCCTGGTATGATCAGCTGAGTTCTTGGCAAGATGAATAACGCTTTGACTATCACTATACAGAACACTGTTCTGTTCCTGCTCCAATTCTGCTAATAAGCCTTTAATCCATATCATCTCCTTACTGGCTTCTATAACAGCTACGTACTCTACTTCAGTTGTTGACAATGTCACCAACTTTTGTAACCGTGAGTTCTAACTCACTGCAGTAGACCCCAGAGTATAAACATACCCTGTCGTGTTTCGCTTTCTATCAAGGTCACCAGCGAAGTCCGCATCCACATAGCCCCTCAGAATGGAGTCCCCCATTCCATAGCACAAAGGTGCATTAGTGGAACCTTTCAAGTACCTAAAGATTCACTTTACAGCTTCCCAATGTTGCTTACTAGGATTGCTAGAATATCTACTCACTACTCCCACTGCATGAACAATATCTAGTCTTGTGCACACCATAGCGTACATAATACTTCCAATTACTGAAGCATATAGCACACTTGCCATATAATCCTTCTCTGTATCTGTTGTGGCGCTCTGCAACTTTGAAAGATTGAACTGACTTCTAAGCGGTATGCTGACTGGCTTAGCACTCTCCATATTGAACCTTTTTAGAACTTGTTCAATATATTCAGCCTGATTAATCATAAGAGTTCCCTTATACCTATCCCGGCTGATTCCCATACCGAGAATTTATTGTGCTTCACCAAGATCTTTCATGGCAGACTCACCTGCCAATTGCGCCTTCAAATTCTTAATTACCTATAGAGAAGTTTCAGTAACTAAAATATCGTCAATATACAGTAATAAAATGATGTAACCAGAGTCAAACCTTCTGGTGTAGCAACAGTGATCTGTGTTACAACTTGAGTAGCCACTTCTGTGCATAAAGTTGTCGAACTTCTTGTACCATTGTCTCGGGGACTATTTCAAACCATACAAACTATTTTTGAGATTGCACATTATCTCCTCCTGACCTGTTTCTATGAAACCAGCTGGCTGCTTCATATAAATTTCTTCATCAAGGTCACCATGAAGAAATGCAATTTTTACATCTAACTGCTTAAGGTGGAGATCTTGTGAAGCCACTAGGCTAAGCACCACTCTGATAGTGGTCATCTTCACAACTGGAGAGAATATCTCGTTGTAGTCAATACCTGATTTCTGCTGAAACCCTTTTATAATGAGCCTCGACTTGTAGCGTATGTCTCCATTTACTTCGTTCTTTAGCTGATAGACCCACTTGTTCTCTAATGCCTTTTTGTCTTTTAGCAACTTTGCTAACACCCAAGTGTCATTTCTGTGAGAGTGAGTCCATCTCATCTTTCATAGCAAGTTCCCACTTACAAGAGTCTTTAACCTGTAGTGCTTCATCAAAATGTTCTGGTTCACCACTATCTGTAAGCAACAGATGATCCATTATATTCATATACTTTGGATTCGGTTTAGGAGTCTGTGGTGATCTTCTTGAAACGAACACCGTAGATGTTTCAGTTTGCATACTTGACTGATCCTGTGGAGCTGTGGGAGGAACTCCCACTGCAGTTGGAACGAATAAATTAACCCCACTATGAAGCAAATAAAGAAGAAATAAATAACTCACAAGACACGCAAGATTTATAGAGGTTCGGAGCACGTCCTCTTTGAGTCGCACCAAGCTAATCCACTATAAACAAAGGGATATACAAGTGTACAAGAGCTTATACTCTCACTTTCTCTCTTCTCTCATACAAGATATTACACACTCAAGAACACTCAAGAGAGATTACTTCTCTCTTCTTCTCTTCTCTCTCGCTCACAGCTAACTTGGTACAATTATAATGAGAGAATGACTACCTATTTATAGAGGTAGCAAAGCCTACCAAAACAAACAAGCAGTGGCTGCTACCGTAAACAAAGAATGAAGAAAGGGGTTATTTTCTTTTGACCAACTAAAGAGTGAAAGGCTAGTGGAACATAATGATGGATGCTCCTTTAAGTTAGAAAAGGAGGCTCAACCTCGCAACAGTTTGGTCATTTGTATCCGAACATAAAAGTATATGTTTGAGTTTGCGAGCTTAAAACACCTTATCATGGTCACCTCTACGAGTTTGAACTCTGAACATGAGGTGGAAACTCTCTCCTTGTCCGTGACATCTTTTTTGAGGGAAAAAAATGACATTAACACAAAAGAATGTTGCATTACCTCGAAATAATGTGACTGAGAATCCTTGATAGGATTGGAGAACTCAATGCCCTCTTCAAATGAGTTTTTGAGGAATGGTCCTCCGATAATGGCGTTTCTCTCAAACTATGATCCTCTTCCATGATTAGCAACTCGAATGTGTTCGAATGGTGGTCTAAACATTGCCAAATATTAGCTCGAATGGTTGAAGTCGAATAAAAGAGTGGAAAACAGTTAGAAGTGGGATCTCTTTTATCAAAATTCGATTTTAAAAAGAAAAAAAAAAGTAATGACAATTTTTATTTTTAAAAACATAATGATTACTAAGTATTCTATATATGGGTAGTTCAATCTAAACACTTGATTTTTCAGAAATAAGTCCAATTACATGTTTAAACTAAAGGAAATATTTGTTCATCCTTCGTACCAATAATTTTCCTATGCAAGCCTTTTGCCTTACATTTTGGACGGGTTTGAGTTTGAATAAATTATCTGGGTTGCAATTTGCACGAGTAGCCTGTCTAGCTCAGTTGGTAGAGCGCAAGGCTCTTAACCTTGTGGTCGTGGTTTTGAGCCCCACGGTGGGCGTGTTTTTTCCCTTCTTCATTTTATATGGTGTATATTATCAGTTTTTAATTGATCTGAAGTGTGAAATTGAAAAGTGATCAGTTTTTTTTTTTGATCGGAAAATGATCAGTTTTTTTTAATAACCCTTTTAAAATGAAACTTTTAAAAGAGAAGAATATTGTAAATTATATAAAAAGTAATGACATCCAACAAAATAATGGGGTACACTTATATATCAATTTTTTAACAAACCATATGTAGAGTAGAAAATCAAAATTGTCTTTCACAAGTCGTCCCAAGTAGTTATAACCTAACTACGCAGAGACTGGAGAGCATCAGAATGGCCGATTAAAAAATATTCTTAGTTTCAAAATGCAGTCAGAGCGAGAGCGTCTTAGCGTGGTTCCAAAAAAAGTGTCACCCATATACTAAGGTTCCGGTACATATGCAGAATGCACGTACAACTTATGTCAGCTATTTGATCTAAAAACCAATAGATACATGTAAGCTACTACATTACACGATTGAAGAGGAAAATCCAACTTATATTAGTGAAGAAAATTCATCTTAGCATGAATCAATCAATAACATAAAGGCAATGGATATTTCAACCCACCTTTTTATATTAAAGGCATTTATTCATCAGTTCTGTGATTCAACAATACAAATTCTACAAAATGATCAATCAATTCTATTACAAATCACAAGTGACAAGCCACTTACAGGGGGTTATTTAATCATGACTTTCATGGACTTTCACGGAGTCTTGAATGTGATGGACTTTGACGGATTCTGATAGACTCCTGCAGACTCCTGCGGACACTTGTAGACTCTTACTGCAGAGTCCTGCAGACTCTTGATGATTAATAATTTTTATTATTTATCAATCATAATCTATTTATATTATTAATTATTAACAATGTTAATAACATTAGTTTAAAATTTATATTTATTATTATTAATTATTTATATTTAAGATTATTATAAATTATTTTATTTATTAATAAAATAAATAAAAGTAATAGTTAGAAATAAATAATAGTTATGATTAATAATTTTTATTAGTTATCAATCATAATTATTTATTTAATAATTAATACTTTATTAGTAATAATAGTTTTTAATGGTTATTATTTTTAAATTTTGATAATATTAATTAATCATATCTATGATTATTATGAATTAATATATTTATTAATTATAATAAATAAATAATGATTAAAAATGAATAATAGTTTCTTATAGTTGTAATCAACCATAATAGTTTGTAATTACTAATTATTAATAATAATATTTATTAATTTATATTAATTAAAATTAGTATTATTATTGTTCAGTAATTATAATTATTAATATTAGTTATTAATTATTAATTATTAATATTAGTTATTAATTATTATTTATTAATATTTAATTATTAAAATATGAAGTCCACCACAATCTCACATATTTTGGTCGGATTTCAAACAAGCCAATTTATACAGAAAAGTCTTTCAAAGTACATCAAAAAGGTAAATCCATCAAAGTCATGGACTTCAAAGTCTACAACCAATAACACATGACTTTGCAAGACTCTTTCAAAGTATTGAACCAATAACACATGACTTTGCAAGAGTCCCTCAAAGTCTTAACCAATAAAACATGACTTTGCAAGACTTCTTCAAAGTCTTGAACCAATAACAAATGACTTTACAAGACTCTTTCAAAGTCTTGAACCAATAACACTTAACTTAGCAAAACTCCTTCAAAGTCTTGAACCAATAACACATGATTTCACAAGTCCATGAAAGTCTATAGAAGTCCATGAAAGTCTTGATTGAATAACCCTCACTTAGTCATTTGTATCATCAGCTCTATATAACCCATTGGCCAGGTTTATGGAACCGACAGCTTGGTAGGTTGAATTAGTATAAAAGTGGGCTAAAATATCACTAAGAGAAATATGGTCATGGCTCCAAACCAATAAGGGAACTTAACAGCCATTGAGCCATGAACTGTTGGTTGAAGTCGAAACCTGCGACGATGAATTTCAATAAGCTGTGTTGGTTAAGACTGTTTATTAGGACTTCTTTATGAGTGTCTAATTTTTTTGCTTGTCTTACGCTTGCAACAAGGCTCTTGAAATTTGATATACTTAATACATATACTAAGCAGAAGTGAATTTGATGTTTGCTTCAAGCAATGGACTCTATATTTTTTCCTGTCAATGCATAACAAACTAATGGGAGAAGAAGCATATATGATTTCTCTAAAAGCAAACATTTCCTACACAATAATGACTGATAAAATTAAAGTATTAAACATACAGTTGTTAGAAGATGCAAGTAGAATTTGAGAGGAAAAAAAACAAAACTAAAAATAAATGAGTTAGGATTGGGAGACATGCTTCTTCATATATGATTTTGACACAGATCTAAGAGCGGATTTATGGTTAGGATGATGGGCTTACTACTGACCATGTAGACATCCTCATTAGAAATCACACTATTCTAAAACTTATAATAACCCCATAAAAAATTGTGACTTAAGAGCGCCATCCACTTTTATAATCAACTTTGAAGTTTGAAGTTTTAAAAGGGAATGATTTTTATATGAAGATGATCTACATAGCGAGGAAATCATCCTCACACCATCTTATAATCTCCATGTGAGCCCCAACATGGACAATGTCAAAATTATGTCTAAATAAGCATGTCTCTCAATCCTAACTCAAAAAACATATACATGTGCAAGTGCGTTACATTTCAGCTGACAATAATGAATTGGAAGGGTGAAGAGACAATTGGTTTATTGACCCACCAAAGAAGGAAATGTTTGGAACTCCGAAAATCTTGCTTCAAACCTGCTAAAAATAGAACTAGAAACATGAGATAAATTAGTGTTCCATCAAAAATTTTTCTAGTTCACACTACAGGCCGAAGGTTAAGATATGAAGTAGATTAAGATAAAGTAAAAAAAAAAAAGTGGGTCATGAATCTTGTATGTCTCAGCATCTGAAATTTTGTTCTTAAAAACAAATAGTAAGATGAGTTTATGACCACGGAACCTCCAAAACGTTTCTCAAAATACACATTATGCAATGACAACAAACCAGAGAAAGACATACCAAAGAAAAACATAACTACAGCTTTAGGCTTGAGTATGTATACCATGGCAATCAGAAAAATATATCTCCCTCACAGGTTTATCATTTTCCAGAGGCTGTTGCATATCTCCAGCGGGGGTGTATTTGTTGGCTCAAATTCAAACTTCTCAACCATTCTTTTTTCCCTTTCCACGATATCTGTACTCGGATCAAGGAAAACCCTAGAATAGCAACTTCATCTTTTTTTTTTCTTTTTTTTCTCTGATCAGTAAAAGCTTCAGTGGAAGTGTAGTAACCTCATCTGACAACAGAAGGTTTACATATCTTAACACATGTCTAGAAAAGGATACGGCCAGAAATTTTTGTTTCACTACCCAATTGTGGGATGATATTTGTGACAGAAGCATACATAGATAGCTTCCTTCTGCAATCAAATAAACTTATGTTAGTATTCTATATTCAACCACAACTCCCCCAGTCTCACAGTAAAAATAAAACAGTAATTTCGACCTAAACCCTTGGTTTTTCACCTCTATTAGTGATACCTCCTAATATTTTTAGTTTGATGACATAACCCTAGACGCCCGTCAATAGGAATCACTAATTGAGAAATGTGAGCTGTTTAATGCAACTGTTTAGCATTATATTGAATGACAAAAATGCCCATAATTGACGAGAGAACAACATTGTGCTCTTTTATTCACAGAAAACCAAGAAAATAAGGAAAACATATAGCCAGAAAAAAGAAAGTAGAGGGGGAAGGGTAAAGAAAGTCTGAAAGTAAGATTTTGTGATTCAAAATGAAACCCAATTTTGAAGTAAAAAATTCTTTTGAAAGCTCAAAATATATTTAATTTGGGGCTTTTATAAAAAAAAAAAAAAAAAAGAATGTGATGTTATGAATTAGGGTTATGCAGAGGTTCAAGAAATTCCAAGATTAGGTTACCAACTACTCAAGATGTCTTAACTACCAATACAGAATAAACAGAGACAATGGCAGATTGAAGCCCGAACAAATCCCCATCCATCTTTTAAGTTACCTCCAAGAATAAGACATCACAAGTGAGACATTTCTAGATAGAAGGACTTCAAACCATGTATGTTGCTATAAAAAGAAGACCACCAAAAGCATAAAATCAAGTAAAATCGTCAAGGTACTTACTGTTCTCGTAATTCATCCTCATCAATTTTCTTCAGGATCTGCTTTCGTTCTTCAAGAGAAAGCCTCTGATGTTCAAGAGCACTGATCTTGTCACCAACAATTGTGTAAATGTAAAACTAGAAAAATATTAGTAAACAATGTCACTAAAACTTCCAGCCTTGAGTCATCAAAATCAACTAAATACTTATCTAAGCTCCTCCCGAAGTGAAGTTTCCCTTTTAAGCTTCTCTTCCAATTCTTTTTGAAGAGATTCTAGATCTGTATCATCAACAACTTTACTTTTCGCCTCATTTATCCTTTGTTGGCATTCATTTATCTTCTTCTGGTAGACTACATTGCAAAAGGTGTTCATCAAACAATAATAACATGACATCAACAGTCTAGCTTCATAAAAAGGATATATGACAAAAGAGAAACTGAATGGAATCTTGGACTTCACTAATTTGTGAAAAACCCTTCAACCCATTTTCCTTCATGCAAATAAAAGAGAATGAACCCATAAACAGATATGGTGAAACAATGAAAAAGTTCTGAAATGAGATTCATGTCCACTTGGACTTTGCAGACTCACGAGTTTGAATTACAACTTAATTACAAAAAAGATATCTAAAGAAACTACGTGAAAAAAAAATACAAAAATCAGAGACCCAAAGAAAATAGAGAAAACCTTCTAATGAGTTCTGAAGCTCAGATGAATCCACCTCACAAGATGATTGAAGCAATTTTACTCCTTCAAGAGATTGCATCAAATTATTGATGTCCTTTTTGTTCTTAAGAACTCCAACAAGATCATCACAATATGAAATGAGCTTGGAAACATCAATTTTTAAAGCAGTGTCATCCATTGCGAGGCACTAGAATTCACCTCCTCTCTTCAACTGGACAGGGAAAAAAACACACAAATGAAGGAGATGCTTACCATTCAATATAAAAGCAAAGGAGGATAAAATCTAAGTGCACAAGCTTGAAAACCTTTTTTTTTTATGTTTTTCATGAATACCTATGATACTCATAAAACTAGTAAAAATTGAAATCAAACCAGCCCGGACTTAATTTACAAATATTCTATTGACAAGGAGACTAATAAAACCATCAACTACAAAAATTAATGTTAATCAATATCTGAGGAACAACATAAAAATTAGTAATAATATGTCAAAAATGAAAATAATAGCAAACCAATACTCCACATCCATGCACATTAACTAAAAAAGAAAAAGAAAAAGAAAGAAGATAAAGTACACATCTAAGGTTAAATTACTGTTTCCCAAATTAAGTTCAGGGAAAACTTCTCTCACTCATGCTTGCTCTTTTTATTGATAAACATCACAAAAAACCAATTTTTTCTATATAAAGCATTTAAATTCTTTTTAAAGAATTTTGAGGATGATATTTTTTTTTAATAATATTTAAGAATCTTTTGTTGCTCCTTCAAGTGACATTTTCAATGTGATCAGTTGCTTTTGGGTTCAAATCACATTTCTGAATTGAGATCATCCATCACCTACTTGTCCTTTGGGGTCCTAAAATTTACCAACACTCTATCCAAGCTATAGGCTCATAGGTTCCATTAATGTGTAAAGGTCCCATGCAAGTGTGTTGCACGTGAAGTAGGGCACCTTTTGTCCATCACACAAATGTACCAGAACTAGGCTCAGAACCAGCTAATTTTGAGCCAATAAAGAGCCGCTACAGAATAGTAAAGATTATGCATCATTCCTCCACTTCAAAGCACATTCTTTTTGGCTTTGCCTCACCCTATACTATATAGGATTTGATATACATCAGTTAAGATGACCAGATATGTTCACGCGATATCAAATGCAATGACTCTTTCAATCTTGCAATATAATTTGGTCTGGAACGCTATCACATCACTAGTTGACATTACGAAATAAGAATATATTGGAGTTAAGAAATTCCCAACAATAAAATAGTAAAAGTGAAAATGGTGTTGAATTGTCCAATACCGTTTATCGTATTGTGTCAATACAAGGGATAAATTTATGGTCAAGAAAGAAGCAGAAAAACCATAACTTCCTAGAACCAAATACTCATTTAATAACAATCTAGCATTACAGAACTCTATTACCCATTAACACAAGATAAAGAACTAACAAGGCACAAATCTGCTTTAGTAGAAAGTGTATAATGAAAACACACAGGTATGTATTTGTTAACATCTTAAGTAGGAAATACTAAATGCATGATCAGATAAAAAGATAGAGACTAACCACAGAAATCGAGAAGATGCAACCAAATGTAGATCAAATATATAATATACTGTCAGAGATGAGAAAAACAGCACTGCCTACCCCTTGGGTTCTCTTCCCAGTTACAGGCACTTAGGAACACCCGCTCTCTTCTTAGTCCTCTGGAAGACCAGCCTTCCCCCTCTTGCTAATGATGCTTATACACATAGAAATAGGTCAAATTAGATTAAAATGCCAAATAGAGATTCACAAGCAACACAAGGTAAAGAGAAGTTAAAGTGAGTTAAGTACCAGTTATCATATTAATTAAGAATCAGAAAGAAAAGAATGAGATAATAATTTTGACTGATAATATCTCTTCGAAAAGCAAAGCTTAAGAAAACTTAGTATAACATTATTCAGATGGACTACTTAAGCATTTCTAACTGTGTTTATCTTTTCCATTTGTTCACACTTAGCTTAACATTATTCCTATATATATATATATATATATATATATATATATATTTGATGATGAAGATTTTTGCTGCCATAGGTGCCAACCTATTCCTTGCAAATGATTGTTATTCATGAGCTTCCAACACCTAGATGTGAACACAAATGCACATCTTCCTCTTTTCACTAATCCTCATGTCTATTAAAAAGAAAAGGCATTCAAGAAAAAACAGATTGTTTTCATTAAATCTAAAATAACCTTTAAGTGTCCTTTTTCTTTTTTTGCTCTTTTTAGTTTTTACTTTTTATAAGTAAATAACCTTTGAAATAAAAACCAGCCAGCTACACATCATAAAATTTGATCAACAGACAAGCAAAAAACACCCAAGACACCACACACTTTTCAATAATCAATAAATGTCAGCTTAATGCGATAGTGAGACATTGAATAATTTCATCATGCCACAACCAAGCTACCATAACAACATAACTTCATATAAATCCTTGAAAACTGAACTACCCATCACTCCAAAACAGTTTTTTTCCAAATCAGTGAGGTTCACAACAATGGTGTAAATAAACTACTAGAATGGGGTGCCCAGTTCAAGCATTTTAAATTGGGATAACCTAGCTATTCAGGGTAGAACAATCACAATTTAAGTTTGTGATTGTCTCTTGATTTGATCTTAAGTATATTCTTACTTGTACAATTTTCTCTTTGATGTAGAAGATACCATTTGGACGGGAGAAACACACACTAGAAGGAGAAGCCTTCAGCAAGTACCAACAACTTTACATGATAAGCAAATCTTAAATCAGAGAAACTAATGCAAGCTAATCAGAACAAAATCAAGAGATTAAAAAAGAAAAGAAAAAGATCAGCCAAAAGAACTCCAGGAATTAGAATAGACTAAATTTCAGAAAAGCAACAAAAGTACAACACATAGCAATACAGCAATCTTTAGTCTTCTCATGCATGATTGAAAAAATAAAAATGTGATGAAATCATATTCCAACTTTCAAGTTTGGTTCGAAACCCAACTTGGGTTGCGAGTTAGTAAAATTGTTGGGAGTTGAACCCTCAACCTGGAACACAAGCACAACAACAATAGCCACATCAGGGAGAATCGATAGAAATTCACACCAATAAAAATGGAAACTAGAGGGTAAAATAAAAGATGTGAGTACTGAAATGCTAGAATAAGGAACAACATCGCTGTATCAGAGTAGGAATACCAATATCACATCAACACAATTTGATGATAGAACCACTAATTCTAACTAAATGCATCCTAAAGTTGTATAATGATGATATTAATACTGTTTGAGGCAATAAAAGTTCTCATACCTGAGTTTTATAAATCAACAAAGTGAATAAAAAATAATACCCAATGGTCTTTAACAAAGGCTTTAACCAAAAATAAAGAAGAACAAACAAACCCATATGATTTATATCAAGAGATGAACCAACAGCTCATCCACATGCAGTGAAAAGAAAATAGGAATCAAAGCTAGGAGGAAGGTGAGAGAAATGTACTTCACAAACTAAAAAATAATGGAAACAAAACCACAGAATCTGTTAAGAGCAAAATCAGGAATTAAATCTTGCAGAGTGAGCTAATAGAAATGGATTACTCTGAAACTTTCAATGAGAAGATAACCAAACTACAGTATCTGCAAGAAACCATGATGGCTTGTAAAATTGTCCCATGATAAAGTTAAACAGAGAACATAAAAATTAACACAAAATCCCATTTATCCTTATCTCAAAAACAGAAATTCTTCATATACGAAATTAAACCCAAAAATTTGGGCAAGAATTACATAAATGCACTAAAATCGAAAGATACTAGATGGTAGGAATTAGAGAAGAGAAAAATAGCCACAACAAATAGCTAAATTACTCCAAAAATTTCTCAGGACAACCAATCATAAAACCCAGAAAAAGTAACACAACGCTACCTATTACCAAACTGAAATGCAACAGAATATAACCAAAATGGCATAAAACAACAAAACAGATAACAATGGCAAAACAGGGAATACATATTTACATTTACTTCAGAAAAACAGTTGCTTTAGGACAACCTTTCCTGAGCTTTTGTGCCAAACAAGTGATAAATTTATGGTCAAAAGAACTTGCAGTTGGTGAGAAAGAAGAGATGTAAAACTGATGGAAAACATGTTTGGGATTACGAAGAAAACACACTCGAAACCCTAGCCCTAATATCTAATTGTCTAAACCTTTCAATTCTTCTAGAGAGAGAGAGATCCCTACATTACCTCGGAGACAGCAGTGGTAGTGTGTGAGAGAGATCACAAAAAACAGGGAGAGAGAGGGCAGGAGCTGCAGGACTGAAGGAGTAACAATTAGCGGGAAATGAAAAAAAGAGAAGAAAAAGGAAGTTGTTGCTATTGACATCTAAAAAAAGAATAATAGCAACACCGTCTATTAAATCTCATTAAACAAATAAGTTTTGACCTTATGTTCCCTATCTTAGAACCCTAACCACCTGTAACTGAAAAGTTCAATTTTTGTTCAGCTTTCTCTCGTCGAACATAATTTTTAGATTATCGGAGGTCGTGAGTATGGAAAATGATGAGTTTTCGAGGTAAATCCATCAATGGATGAGTTGTGTCCAAAAAATACTTTTTAGAGAGGGTATTAGTTCTACTACTCCTCCTAAAGAAGCTCAAATAAATCATTTTTCAGTAATTTGATCAATCTTTGAACTTTTTTTCAAACTTTTTCGAGTTTCAGATTGAAGAAAATAAAACTCGAATTCGCAACATGTTCGCTCTTAATAGTGCGAATAATTTAGAAAGATCCGCATAGAAGGGTGTGAACAATAAAAAATGTTCACACTTACAGTGTGATCGTATCATCATCCCAGTTTTTTTTAAAAAACCTAAGTTAAAACTTACAAAAACCACAAAAAAATATGGTTTTAACTCTAAAAAATTCAAAAATATAAACAAAAACTAATAAAAAAACTCGAGTTACCTGGCTAATAGATTTTAAGTTTTGGGTTAAGTTTTAGATTTGAGGGTGTTAAGACCGAACAGTTTTGAAGGTTTGGGGTTAAGTTTCAGATTAGTCAATGGTCTTTTGACCAGCCAAGGATAGCCCCAATAATTTCTTTGTATGCCCTTATCAAAATACAGTAGCCCTTATTACTCAGTTGCCCTTGTCCCATTTTTAGATGTCAATAACAGCCTCCTTAAAAAAAGGACAAGGCAACTATCAAACATGGACAAATTTGGTTTTAGATTCTAGACAAAAGCTCTTATTTACAAAATATTTTGACCATTTGATCACACTATGCATTTGTTTAAAACCTCCATTATTGCTTCCTTTTTTAACTATTTCGTCAATTTTATAAAACGATTGACTGCTTACTCCGTTTTTTTATTTGTGCAGTTCCAAGTTTGCCCTTATTCTATTTTATTCAATCATTATAAAGGTGGACATCTGGAGGAGAGATAAAGCTTGTTATTTTTTATTTTAAAACTTTAAAATGGTATATCTTTTAACCACAAATCAGATTTTGATAAAACTTATATATTTGGAAAGCATTCTCGAGATGTTCAAAACTAGACGAGCCACTACTACTTTTTTTCAAAAAAGAACTTTAGATCTTTTATTTGTATTCACAGATTTATTATGCAAATCCAAATTAATTTGAAATTTGCAATTATAACTAAATAAAAATCTTAGTTCATGTATGCAAATCTGATTTTGCATATTTCATAAATATAATTTTTTTTAAGAAAAAAAGTATTGTTGACTGGTCTCATTTTGAAGATCTCAACGAATAATTTCTAAAATTATAATTTTTATGATTATATTTTAAAAGTTATTACATCTTTTGTTTTAAAAAACAAAATGAACAAAATTAGTTGTTGTTAAAGTGCACCATAAGTTAAGGATAACTAATAGTTAGTTAATGGGTATTTTAGACCAAAAAAATCTTTTGGACTAAACTATCAATAGTTTTGTAGCGTTTAGTGAACCATATTATATTTTATCATAGAAGACTAAATAGTTGTTTTCCCATTTGGTTTTTTAAGTTGACTTTGAAAAATAGACATAGATAAGGGCTACAAAATCTGAAATTTGATAAGGACTGCTACCACCACCACAACCACCATCTCTTCCACCATATCGGTCAGATCTAAAATTTTTGGTTAAATATGAAATTTTAGATCTAACCCCCTACATCGCCACCTTCTTCTCATTCTTCCTTCCTTTCATTTTTTTCTTTTTCTTCCTTTTTTCCCTGCAACACTAGCATAGCCACCTTCTTCTTTTTCATTTTTCTTTTCCAGATGAGATGTTGCTTTTTTAGAGAAAGAGAAAAAAAATTCAGATAGTAGGGGTAGTGGCGGTGGGGAAGGTGATGGTGGTGGAGGATTAATATATTTACATTTTTTTAGTTTTTTCGAGGTCTCGTCAAATGAAAAAAAAAACTTCAGATTCGTGGGATGTTCTCATTGTATTAGGTTGAACAAGTTATAAATTTTTGGTTACTATAGTGTGAACAAGAGAGTTTTGTTCAGTCATGGTAGTGTGAATATCTGTTTTAGAATATTTTCTAAAGAATGATTTCTCACTGGTGTGGCTAGACATTTTATCAATGTTCTCACATGCGTGGCTGAGCATTTTGTAAATGTTCTCACCCGCATTGCCGAACATCAACTCTTAGGGCAAGTGCCATGGGAACCTTTAAATTAGGGGTTTAGGGTAGGGGTTTGAGGGAGTGAGGGAAAAGCAAGTACCACGGGGTGACTGTGCCATACGGCACAGATTGTGCCGTATGGCACAGTCACACCGTAACCCTCCTCCCTCTTCTTTTCTCCCTCTTCTTTTCTCCTCTCCTTCTCTCTTCCCCACTTCTCTTCTCCCCATTTTTTCTTTAACAGACGGTTTATTTTGTTTTTTTTTTCATCTTTTTACAGCAAAATCTCTATCATTTTGCAACAGATCCGACGATCAAATCCATACATTTTGTAGATCTCACTCTCACGGTTCTATTGAACTAATTTTTGTTCAAATCGGTTGGAAAACGAAAATTTTGTAAGTATTTTTTATCTTAAGCTTATTTTGTTTATGTAATTTTTTTTTTAAGTTTGTAAACATTAAATAACCATGATTTACACAATATAACATGTTTATATAGATTTATCATGATAGATACATAATTTGTGTATTTTTTGATGTAATTTTTAAAATTTTTTGATTAGTTTTACTATTTTTGTTTAATTTTTTTAAAATTTGCCCTGTTTTATAAACAAATTTGCATGAAAATAACTCATCAAATTAATATTAATGAGTCACCACAATTTGCATGAAAATAACTCATCAAATTAATAGTATCACAAATTTGCCCTGTTTTATATTACATCAATCTATTTTTTGATGTAATATGAATGTGTTATAATATTGTTCATTAATATTAATTTGATGTATGTTCATTAATATTTAGGGTTTACATTAATATTGTTATATTTTCAGCAAATTAAAATAAATTTTGATTATAATATTGTTCATTATATTTTGATTAGTTCACTATATTAATTTGATTTGATGTATGTTAACATGAATATGTTATTTTCAGCAAATTAAAATAAATTTATGTTAATTTTAAGCATGATTAGTTAATTAAATATTTATGTTGATTAATCATGATTTGTGTCAAAGTACATATATACTTTGTCTAATTGTTTCCGTTTGACTACGATATATAGTTTAAATGTCGAGATTTTTTAGAAGTGGGAAGCGGCCAAAAACACGTGACATACAATATGAAAATGATGAAAATGAGACGGCTTCTCCGACCCTACAAATCGATAAGTATAAGCCTGTTT
The DNA here is from genome assembly GCA_002174775.1 of Macleaya cordata. Taxonomy (NCBI): domain Eukaryota; kingdom Viridiplantae; phylum Streptophyta; class Magnoliopsida; order Ranunculales; family Papaveraceae; genus Macleaya; species Macleaya cordata. Next base: position 48,621 of record MVGT01001765.1, read on the forward strand.
CGTATACGGGGTCTTCATCAGACCATTTGAGTAAACAATCAGATAGGGTAGAGTCAACTAAGTGGAGAGGGGGGTGGCAAGAATTACATTCACTTTATAATGTTGCCACCCGAAATGAGGATGTGAAAAAATTCATTGATAATTCTGGTTGGGGGCGCCTATTCCAGATATACCTACCCAATAGTGATAGGTCAATTATGGAAGGTTTGTTAGAAAGATGGTGGGATACAACCCACACTTTTCACTTTCCTAGCTTTGAAATTGGCTTCACACCCTATGATTTTACCTTCCTTTCTGGGATACCGATCGGCCAAGGGGATCCTCCACCATTCTCGAATTATTATGTTGATGAGTATGATCTAACTATCGGAGCATTTTGGCCGACTGAAGTTGAGAATTCAATGTGGAACAATAAATCTAGTGGTATCCGTCTCTCAACTCTCAAAGATCATATTAAGACCAGTCTGAATCGGGATATTATTGGTCATGAAGAAGAGCTTGCTCGAACGTTTTTGTTGTGGGTCATAGGCCAAATTTTCTTTCCAAATGCTAGAAGTACCGTGAGCTGCGGGTGGCTTGCTGCATTAGAGAATTTGAATCTAGTCCATACATATGATTGGGGCTCCGCTATAGTAAGTCGTCTTTACTATGCAATGGACGAATGTTGTCGAGGTGTACGTTCCTTTAACGGAATGGGGATGTTGCTAGAGGTATGTACAATTACTTATCATTTGGTTTATTTATTTCAGATTCTTAAATTTGTACAAGTTCTTATAATATATTTCTCTTTGTCTTACAGTATTGGTTCTACAGTTACTTTCGTGTGCTAGAACCTACCAAAAAACTTAATATTGGTCCATTAGATTTGTGGCCAAGAATGTTAACATACAACAAAGAGTGGAAGTCAAGATATCAGAGAGATAATGGTAAACACTCTTTATTCAATGTTCAACAACAGATAGAGGCAAGGTCACCTCAAGGGACGATATGGATGCCCTACAAAGATAGCTGTCATAATCAAGAACCAGATATTAAAGCTGCCCATTGGTTATCTACTCGTAGGGTCATTCTTTATGACCCAGAGTACGAGAAGGGTGTTTGGTATTTAGGTGACCGTTGTTGGCGACAGATCCATGGTGAGATAGTCATACCTGCTGATCCACCTAGTAGGGAGAGCTTGTCCAACATTCCGTATGAGGTATTCGATTCACATAAAAAAGATGGATGGGTAGAAGCTGCTAAGTATGTGATACCGGCAACCGAGAAACAGTATAAGTTATATTGGCAGCATGTCTCGATCGGTCCAATTATAGATCCTGTAAGTAGAGCTGGGAACAAAGAGAAGATAGGTGTTGCAGCCTCACGTGACCCAGCATATCACATCCCATACCCGCCACCCGAGGGCGATCAAGCATTCACATATCAGATGCATACGCATCCAGTATCATATGAAACCTTCGTGGATTGGAATATGCAAGTTGCTGGATCAGATGGATTACCTACAACCATTCCCGTCACATCCAGATCCGAGAGTACAGCCTTACAACCAGATATATACACTACGGTATGAATATTAGTTCATTTTTATTAAAATCTAATTAAGTTTTACATTATAAATCCTTAAAAATAATTGTGAGGCTTTTATGATGTAGGGTCAATGGGCTGAATTGTCATCTTCATTAGTTGATCTTAACCACATGATGAGAACGATGTGTTTGTCAGAGACCGCATCACGGGAAGAGGTTATACGTCTACGAGATAAGGTGATTGAGCAACAGGCTGATGAGAATAGGTACCTGCGACAGAGGCTGCAAGAAGCTGGAGTTGATTACACGTATGTCCCCCAGTCGCCAAGTCGGAACTATGAATCCTTTGCAGGGACCTCAAGCGGTCAACAATTTGTTTCCCAAACGCAGAATACATTCTTTTCTCAGCCGCATGAGATGTATGTCCCACAGACGCAAGATACGACCCAAATGCCACCTGCAGGAACTCAGGAATTCGAAACTGGGTCTTTTTCCGACCTCTTACAGAGCGGGTGGAATTGGAATTTTCGGGGCAACCAGTAGTGGATTTAGTAGTCTTCTTTTGTAGTAGAGTGATGTTTACTATTCTAAATTTTAGTAGTACTTCGTGACAGTTCTTAATTATTAATAGATTTATAATTGTTGTTCTATAAATTTACTTATTTTAGTCTTTTTTATTTATTTCGCTATAGATTTATAATTTTTGTTCTAATATTGTTTGGATAAATGTGTAGGGTCTACAAATGGATGATGATATTATTGACATTATTATTGAGTCAAATGAGCTAGATGACGAGTCTGATGAAGATGCAGAGGCTTTGTTAGTTGCTCACCAACAACTCATGTCAATGGCTTTGATAGCATATCAACCTGAGCCTCGTGAGGTACAAGAACGGAGGTGGACGGACCGACACCGCCGACAATTTTCAGATGTGTTGATGCGAGATTACTTCACTGACGGCGGGACATATTCTGATGAGAACTTTAGAACTCGATATCGCATGCGCCGAGAATTGTTCTTACGGATTTTACATGAGGTCGTAAATGTGAACCCTTATTTTACACAAAGGTTTGATGCACGGGGCATCCCTGGACACACACCTCATCAAAAACTGACTGGTGCATTTCGAATATTGACTCATGGTGTTCCAGCTGACTTAGAAGATGAATATCTGCGAATGGGAAAGTCAACTGCTTATCGAAATCTAAAAGTTTTCTGTGACACGATGGTGCGCCACTTTGGACCACGTTACTTACGTACCCCAACTGCAGATGATGTTCGGAGATTAATGGATGAAAACGCAAGTAGGGGATTCCCAGGAATGCTCGGTAGCCTCGACTGCATGCATTGGATTTGGAAGAATTGTCCGGTGGCTTGGCATGGACAGTTTCAAGGACATGCAAAAGGCCCCACAGTGATCCTAGAAGCAGTTGCCTCATATGATATGTGGATTTGGCATGCCTTCTTCGGAACACCAGGTTCATGCAACGATTTGAACGTTCTATACCGGTCGCCTCTATTTGATGACCATCTTGCAGGTCGTTCTCCACCTTGTGTTTACACACTAAATGGGACTAGATATGAGTCAGGGTACTACCTAGCAGATGGAATATATCCGACATGGGCGAACATTGTTAAATCATTTCAGGTTGCTGATACCCCTAAGAAACTGCTATTCAATGAGCAACATCAAGCAAAACGAAAAGACGTCGAGCGTGCATTTGCATTATTGAAAGGGAAGTTTGCGATTGTTGCTGGACCTGTGAAGTATTGGGACCCCCAGGACTTGGATAAAATCATGAAGACTTGTATCATTTTGAGTAATATGATTGTTGAAGACGAACGACGCGATCCAAATTGGACCCATGTAGTTGATGAAAATGTTGAGGTAGAGCATGGCATTGGTCTTCATAACCATTGGGAGCGTCGTGCTGCATTGGTGAACGCAGAAAGACACACTAAGTTAAGAAATGATCTCGTTGAACACATTTGGGCGAGGCATGGTTCTGGAACTCGCATTCGATGAGTATGTCACTTTGAACTTTATATTTGAACTTATGTTTGAACAATGTTTTCATTATGGGTTGTTTGTTTTTCGAACAATATTTTCATTTTAGGTTGTTTATTTTGTGAACAATTTTGTGATATAACAATTAGATCTTAAACAAGATGGATGACATTTCATAATTACTAAATCCAAACTACAAAGTAAAAATTACATAAATGCTAGTACATAGTGGTTGAGATCTAGGAAAATGAAACAACTTTAAAATCGATTTCCTGGGGGAATGCCACGTTGGGAAATTATCTCTTGTTGACGCTGCTGCCAGTAAAATCTTAAATCTGGTGGCATGTTTTGTGTATTGACGGACATGATGCGATCTTCTTCTTCTCTTCTTTTCATTGCTAATTCTTCCCGTTTAAGTTGCATAGCCATATCCAACCTCTCATTCTGTGAGTCTCGTTGATGTTGCCTTTTCTCTTGGTTCTCTCTGAAAATATTTACGATTCTGTTAGATGTTTCATCTATAATAGACTCCAACGAAGATGATGACGATGAAGCTCCTGATCTTTTGGCTCTTTTTGTAGCCTTCTGCCCTGGTGGTCTTTGAAGAGGTTCCGGAATTTGATGTTCACTACTGTTAGTATCAGTTTGTGCATTTGGACAAAATTCACCCGGTGTCTCAAAATGTTGGAAGCTACCTGTAGGTGTGACTGGGTTTGAATCGTAACCTTCTTCATTCATTGGCCCAGTGCCCAAAATCATTAGATAGTTAAACTTCGGTAATGCTTGAAGGACTTGATAACATTCTTCAAAGGCAAAAGGTTTCTTTTCCTTGTGCATGTATTCAGATTGAGTGTTTCGAATCTAAAAAGATTAGACAAAAGAAAAATAATTTAGTAAAATTAGACAAGAGTTTAACATTTAAATTTTTTTTTTTTTTTACAATGTCTAATTCGCTCCAACCACTTTGTTTGTTCCGGTGATAATAAGCAAGAAGTCCTACATATTTAGAAACTTCTTTACTTATGACACCGAAACGATTGCCTATTCCATGTGGTTTCCGCCCTTCGCGATTTGGGTATAACCCAACAAATTTGGTGAAAACTCGATCCCAAAATGTTTGTTTTGTTTGATTTGCCCCAACTTCTCCATCTTCTGTAATTGCGATGTAAGCTTTGCAAAGCGCCACGTCTTCCGCAATAGAATATTTGGAACCACGTTTGCTGCTCTCAGCCATTGTTGGAAAAGAAAAGTAAAAAAACAGTAGTAGAAATAGTATAGAAAGATTAGAGTGATGGAAGAATGAAGAATTGAGAAGAAGAATGTGAAGGATGAAGAAGGTGTGAAAGAAGAATGAGGGATGTAGGGTATATATAGTTTTTAAAAAAAATCTATCCGTTGGAAAATAGCCGTTGGGGGGGGGCAACGGCTAGTGAAAATTAGGCACAGATTGTGCCGTGCGGCACAATCTGTGCCGTACGGCAGAGATTGTGCCTCCTCCCTCAAACCCCTTACTCCCTCCCCAGATCTAGGACCGGGGGGAGGGGTTTGGATGTTTGGGGTGCCCATAGTTCTTGATCTAACCTCAAAAAATGCTTTTTTTGCATGTTTAAGGTGTCCATAACACTTGCCCTTATGAGTCAATTGCCCTTATCATTTTTTAGATGTTAGTATCGGCTTCCATAAATAAAAAGAGGCAACAACCATTAATTTAATCAATTGTGACAAAACTTAATACCGTTCATTCTAGGATGGAAATCAATTGACTGTTTAGTCTAAAAGTATTTTTGTGGTCTAAAATGCCTGTTAACCAACTATTAGTATTCTTAACTAACGGTTCACAGCAATAACTAATTTTTTTATTTTGTTTTTAAAACAAAAATGGCATAACTTTTAAAATAAAAATTAATTTTTCACAAAAATTATATTTTTGGAAAGCTTTAGTCAAGATCTTCGAAATGAGACCAGTCAACAATATTTTTTTCTTAAAATAAAAATTACTTTTACGCAATATATAAATTTAAATTTGCATACATGAACTAAGATTTTTACTAAGTTCAAATTACGAATTGCAAAATTGAATTTGTGTAAGAAATCTGTGCATACAAATAAAAGGTCTAAAATTAAGTAATTTTAATGTGGCTAGTTATATAAAGGTTTGCATAATCTAAATTATGCAATTTTAGATTTTTAAAACTCAGACCATTGCAATTTCAAAGTTACAAGTAGTTTTCAACATAATCTATTACTAAACATCGTATGCAAATTTAGTTTTATATAAATTAGAATATTACAATTTTAAAATTGCAAATTAATTTTTGTGCGATATGTTACTAATTATAGTATGCAAACTTAGTTTTGCATAACTTTAAGATTGTAACTTCAAAATTCAAGTAATTTTTACAAAGTGTGTTACTTAAATGGTACACAAATTTGGTTTTCCATAACATGTAAATTGCAACTTCAAAATGCAATTAACTTTTGCGCGATCTATTACTAAAAATGGAATGCAAATTTGGTTTTGCATAACTATTTAAAATTGTAAGTTTAATTGCATAGTACGTAATATGCAAAATTTGAATAATGTCAAATTTGCAAATAGTTTTTGACGATGTATGTTACATAAAGCTTTGCAGTATACAAAATTATATAATTTCAGATTTTTAAATTAAAACTCAAAATATTTAAATTTCAAAGTTGCAAGCAATTTTAAATACAATTCGTCACTAAGGCCCTACTTGGTATCACTTCAAAGGTTTCTAGTTTGTAATGTTTGTAGCTGTGAATGTTTACTGCAACAAATGTTTGTGAGGTAAATACTTATTGGTGCTTGGTATTCTCACCGTAAATGAGATGTGAATATTTACTGTTGCTTAGGATGTACACAATTGCAAAAGAAATCTTGTTTTATAAGATAACATCTCTTTTACGCATTTCATCGAATATTTGTTCTAAAACAATCTCTTCTCATAAATCTAACAATTACAGAGATTCATGTATTTCAAAAGGATAAGGCTATTTGTACTCCTTGGATGACTCCCAAGATGACCAAAGTATGACGTGACGAGATTAGCTTTCAAACTTTAAAGAGTTTGAAACAACTTTACACAAAGTAGATCTCGTCACATCAAATTTCGATTATCTTAGAAGTCAAGCGTGGAGTACAAGTAGCATTATCCATTTCAAAATAGATCAAAATAAGAATCACCTACATTGAACATTCCATACTACAAAAACTCTGAAATAATATTAATAAAACACCAATAATCTAATTAAAATATTAACAATACAACAAAATGATTTGGAAAAGAACTTTCTTAAACCCTAAAAATCCTTGGATCAATTAGACACAACAAAATAGCATCAGCTCAAATAAAAGAATCAGTTAATATTTATGATAGATGTTAAACCGAACAACAAATTTATATGATAGATCTTCCATAAAAAAATAGATCTTCCATCCTTTCATATGGATCACAGAAGAAGTAGTAGTAGATAATGATGATGGTAATGCTCAAATTAAATCTACAGCTCGCGCAAAGTAGTTAGTTGCAAGATCAATTGTCTTCAGATCTTGCCAAATCAAACTAGTTTTTGTAGAAGATCTACTACTAAGAAAAGCAGATCGATGGAGTCGTGGAGATCTATTTAATGTTCACTTGTTCTTCGTAGTATTTTCAGTTTTCATCCGTATTTGCACCTAGGAGAGGTTTCTTCGATCGAATATTTAATTTCTTCATAGATTACTGATTTGAGTTTCACAGAGTCGGGGATAGAGACATAAATAAGGAAGTGAGAGTTGCAAACGTTCCTGATACTAAAATAGTCTAAAATGTTCGTAATATATTTGCCTTAAAATGAGTGGGCCCGTACAAACGTTTTCTTTAAGTGATTTTTACAATTTAAGGACCAAACATCCCCATTTCTTGAAAACAGCCGGAAACGTTTGAAAAACAAACGTTCCCGGCGCTACCAAGGAGGGCCTAAAAGTAGTACACAAATTTAGATTTGCATATACTTCGAAAAAAATAATAATTTTTTTTTAAATTGAAGCATTAGTGACTAGTCTAGTTGCGAAGATCTCGACGAATACTTTCTAAATATATAAATTTTATCAAAATCTGATTTTTGGTTGAAGAGATACATCATTTTAAAGTTTTGAAACAAAAAAATAATAAATTTCTCTCTACCAACTGTACACCTTTATAATGATTGAATAAAACAGAGCAAGGGTAAACATTAAACTACAAAATAAAGAAACAAACTAAACCATCAAATATTTTACAAAAAATGACAAAACGATTAAAAATGGGGCTGATATTGGGATCTCCAAAATTAATGGAGGGATCACTAAGCTTTAACCCCTTTCTCTCTGTAAACCCACCCTATTTTACACCCGACAAAAATAAACCCCACCCCTACTACTATCATCGTCACCATCATCTTCACCATCACCATCCCTACCACTACTCCCACCTCACTACCACCTCACCATGACCTCAATACTGCTACCACGTACCTCCACAACAAAGAGACAGAGTAGGAGTTGAAAAGAGAAATTGAGAGAGAGATCTGAGAGAGAGAGAGAAAGAGGGAGCAAGGGAAAGAAAAGAGAGATAAGGAGATCTGAATTTTTTTCTTCCTCTCTCTCTCTCTCTC